>SNQJ01S0041327.1:51383-73650 GCA_010110895.2 Picea sitchensis | reverse complement strand
AAAATGAAAATGTCTCCTTGGTATATATAGGAGACTAGGAGGTATAATTACAAATAATGGCCTAAAGCCGACATAAATAAAATAACATTACTAATATAATATGCCCCAATTAAGGGGTAATGATCCAATATTAGGGCTTAACAACAGTTGGGGAACTAAGTCCCAAGTATGATTCTTCGACAAAGAATCAATTTATGTCTGCATAGCCTTCTCCCATCTAGGTTGTCCTTCAACATCTGAGTAGGTAACAAGATCATATGTTTCAAATACACGAGTCATCATGGAAACGCTGGCGTGTTGCTTTTGAATTCGAGTTTGTCCTCTAGAAGAGGAATCTCCAACATCAACTTCAGTGGCTTCAATTCTCTGGGCAACCCATCTGGGTAGAAAAGAAACATGTGAACTACGATTCACTTTAACAAGTCCATCAAAAGTCATAGGTTCTTCAGTTGGTGAACCAGTTGAAATAGAGGATGGCGGACTATTTGACTTGGAGGTCGACGATCTGATCGAAACAATAAGAATGTTCAACCATCTAGTCAAAGGATTGAAGTATGGAACAAGAGAGCCAATGTCGAAGACAACATCAAAGGGATCATCCTGCAACAATCCATAGGAGGAATTCAACAAATCAATGCCAGAATAATTCTCATCAAACCATACATTTTATCTAATAATGATTTGTCATTTGACAGTGTCAAACAATTGATAGGATTTCAACTATTCAGAGTATCCCATCATGATGCAAGCATGACTCTTTGCATCCAACTTATTTCTACAATCATCATAAATGTGAGCCTAGGNACAAACAAAGGTGGTTGATTTAAGGATTATTCCCATACCATCGTTCGACCGCAGTCATGGAAAGAACAACTTGAGTCCATATGTGATTGACAAAATAATTTGCATAGTATATCGCTTCACCCCATAAGCGAGGAGGTAGATCTTTAGCCTGCAAAATACATTTATCCTGATTTCAACTAATGTCTGATTCTTGCATTCTGCAATTCCATTCCACTGAAATGTGTGAGGAACCAACCATTTCCAATCAATATCGAATCGAAGCAGGTATTCTTCAAAAGGTCAATTGACATACTCACCACCATTGTTTGATCTAAAGCACTTGATGGTTCAACCACACTGCTTTTCATCAAAGGCCCAAAACTCGAACTTTTCAAAGACAAGGTTCTTATTCTTCAGAAAGTAAACACATGTAAAGTGAGAGAAATCATCAATAAAGGTTAAAATATACCTTGCACCTGCTAGTGAAGGTAGATTGATGCAACATACATCATTGTGAACCAGTTCCAGTAGGTTTTGTGCTCTCCACACTTTTCTAGAGTCGAATGGTGTTTGATGATGCTTCCCAAGCACATAGTCCTTACATAATCCTTCAAAGGGAAACACCTTTGGTAAACCAACAACCATATTCTAAGTTGCCAGTGCCTGAATACTTCATAAATTCAGTTTTTTGAGTCGCTCATGCCATATTTGACTTCCCTCGTTAGTGTGAGCAACAAGTGCAGTCGATTTAGTGTCAAAATTAGTCGTGTCACGAAATTTGCAGAAACTGTCCATCAGGTTGAGAATCCTTTCGAGAACAATCAAATTTCCTTTCTTCAAATCATGTACATAGAACCAATATGGCTAAAAATACACAATCTAATCTGTCCGTGTCAACTGAGAAACAAACAACATATTGCAACTGAGGTTTGACACATGGTAGATGTCGACAATCTTCCCATGTCGACAAGAAACATCACTCTGACCAACAACATCCAGAGAAAAATCATCAACAACATAGATTTTCCTCTCCTTAGTGTCATCCAACCACGTTGTTACGAGATTTTTCCCCTATGACCTTGGGTCATGTCACAACAAAGCGATACCATATATAAAAGACATAGCCTACCCTCACACACAACAATGCTATGAGAAAATAACTACTTTGAGGAGATAAAGAGAGAGAGAGAGAGAGAGAAGGATAGGACTCACACCTTGTATCCTGCGTCTGATGTCGATCCGGTCTCTCCACCTTTGATGTTGCTTCTGATCTTCACCAGTATCAACCTACAAAAGAAGTCCAAGCTTGTACTACAACAAGGTAGTTACGAATGAAAACCATACACATAATGTGAAAATATTCAAGTATATGAAGAAAAATAACATATATCAAGAGATTGATATTAATTTACATTTGTATGGAAGGAAAGAGAACTCTTTTATTGAAAATGGTAAAAGTGGGTAGTTACAACCTGGCTCAAACCGTCAACATTGCCTCGAAGCCAACCACCCAAGTTCCTTCCACTGGTCCTTCAAGCATCAAATCAACAGAATTTTCCTTCCTCGGATGACTCGATAGAGATATGAAAACACACTATAGTCACATAGGAGAGAGAAAGGAGTATTGCAAAGCAAGTTCCAGAATCTAGGGGATACTACTCAGAGGATAGGGGAGATAGGGAAACTTGCATATTCTTTAGTATAACTTTGCACCTTGGATATCCTTCTCATCCATGCCCTAAAAGGTTCCTTTATACCATCCTCAAGGGGCTGAGGTGGTTGGATTTTGTTGTTTATGGGCCCAGTGGAGTTTGGGAACGATCCCAACAGAAAAACCCGCCCAAAAATTTGGATTATTTTATTTTTCACATTTTTTTAGGGAATCTACGAGTTGCACACTACCAAGGCACAAAAAATCCGCAGTTTTCACATTGGTGACCCGTGGATGGAAACACAAATGTTTTTTTAGATGATTTTGATGTAGGAGGATGGGATTTAGATTTGCAAGCTAGGGAAAAAGACTAATCCATCTCACACATGCAAATGATGTGGAAAATTGTGGTATAATATATGCCCCCTAATGTGTGAGGTCAGAAGGGAAACTGATGGACAAAATACATTATAACTATGAGAGGTGAGGATACAATGAAGTAGATCCAAAGAAAGTTCTCAAAAAACTGATCCAAGAATAGAAATTTTCAGGAGAGATCAAGTAAGATTATTCTCTTCCCAAGTCGGGCATACCCATGCTTAGGAGTGATGTAAGCATGGCTGCCAAATCAAGTACATTGTGGATCCATGGAATATATGAAAGTAAGACTGATGTTCATGGCCACGGAAAATACACAATGGATCCATTTGATATATATAAAGTAGAAATCATGGCCACGAGGAATACACAATGGATCCATGTAAAAAATAGATCATAGCCACAGATGGATACACAATGGAGCTATGTATTAAAATCAAATCAGAGGATATCTGGAACCAATGGAGTGAACAAGATGATCCTATACAAGTACCAATGTCTAAGGGGTGTTACAATATGTCGGGTAGGAGCGGCACAAAAAATGTGATGCTCATACTTCACCTAGAGTCTTCAAAATGATCTGTCGTGGTACGAATCTACACCATGCGAATAGATGTGTTGGGGTCGAACACAGTGGGACACTGTTTGATAATCGATTATTAATGTATACCATTAACAAACACAAGATGACCCACCAATGATGATAATGGGCGTCAATGTACCATGGTACAATCTAACAAGCATGAATAAAGGAGTTGGTGTCGAACACCTGGTAGAATCTATCGATTAGGGGACATTAATGTATTCCCACTGTCAATGGCGAGTGAACCTGCCATTGATGACTACAAGCCCCAAGGTACCAAAAATAAATCTAGATCCCTGTCCTAGAGAAAGATGTGTTGAAGTTGATAGGAAGATATCTGCTAGAAGGAAGGCATTAAGGCATCCTCCATCATCCAACATGAGGGGTAGCAGAAGGAAAAAGATTTGGAAGGACTCAGATGAACATATTGTAAGGACCACACCAAGGTATGACTCTGGCATGCACTAGATGGAATAATGCACATAGAATCTGTTAATAGTAGTCAATAACAAAGACTACTAACAAAGATGAGTAATCCACCAATGGGATCAAATGGAAACAAAGGTACCACACGAATCCCTATGTGTGATTATTTTTGTTAACGTCGAACACAAGGGAAACCGCTCAATCAACGACCAATTATGGTATGTCATTTGTTGAGTGCAAGGTCACCTATCAATAATGGAAATAGGCCCAGGGTGCAATTCTAGGTCATACTCTCAGAGTAATGTGTCAGAGTCGATAAGAGTAGACCCACCAACAAGAATTGAATGAGGACCTTTAATACTAGCACGAGTGAGATACAAAGATACTTGTGATGATGAGATGTACTTGATTGACACACGAAGGCCGACTTGAAAGGTCGGAGACATGTTGCAGAATGACTAAATCAGGTTGAAACTTCCCTTGAACAAAATAACAACACATTATGTGAATTAGGTAGCATCGATTATAAACTGGGATACATTTTTGATACATGAGGCATCAACAAATGCCCCATATGGTTATAAGAATAACCAACTGGAGGAGATTATACTCAAAACGAGAAAAGGTATCTTAAATCCATACTAAACCCAAAATGTTGAGACATTGACTCAAAGACTCTGCTTTGTTCAAGGGTGACAATATTGTTGCTAATATAAGAGATAAACGCTCCCCCCCTCCTTCTTTTTATTTATTTTTTATTTTTTTGTCTTTTTCATGTTATTAAATCCTGAAAAGGAATAAAAGAATGCTACAACACAATGTAGGAAATGAGTGTCGCGAGCAAGAAAACTAGTTCCAAAACACAAGGAACATACCTATGCTCAATGCAAGGAAGCATGTGCAGAATAAGGACACTCAGGGGAATGTTTCCTCTAGGTTTAAGGTGTTGAGTCACAAAGGCATAATTTGCAACGCTAGAAAATAGTAGGAATGCATAAGAAAATGGTTCAACAATAGAAAGTTGAAGCTGAAATTAGGCCACAAAGAGCGAGCGGTTAATATGCAATGCGATTACAACTCAACAAAAGTTTGGAAGCCCCGTCGGTGAATTATCCAAAAATATATTGAGAGGAAGTCATGAGGCTTCAACAAAAATACATGGTGGGACTAAATAAGGATTCCGATCCTACAGAAAGACTGCAACATAGGTGTCAAAAATGTCAGTGAGGTACTAACTAAAACACCCATGAAGAGGTAAGCTCTACCATCTGTAAGTGATACCTTTTAAAAACTTGAAGGTTTTAGTGCCGCTAACGAATGAGGTTGATCATATGGAAAATATGTGGTCAATATAGATAGATGCCTTGTGCAGGAAAAATGTAACCTAGTCTATATGCCAGTAAAGAACACAATACCCATTGAAGAATCTGAAGAAATGCCAACATAATTGGCATATATGAGAGGGAGTCTTGTGGGTAATGGCCAGAAAAAGACTAAGAAGAAGATATGAGGCTTCGACGCAAAGTAATGGTGGGACTAAACATGACTCCCGAGCCTAACATAAAACTTGCAACATGAGCACCATAATGCAAAGGGATTCTAAGCTAGGATGCCCATGGAAGGTAGGCTCTACCACATGAATTACGATACTTCTAAACAATAGAGAAGGTTATTCATCACAATTCAGTGGGGTCAATCCTAAGGAAAAATGAGATAGGAAATAGATAATGCAAAAATGCATGAAGGGGAAAATCTAACCTATTATGCTAGTTTCAAGATAATTACTTGTCAGAATGGATCGACATGGAAAGAAAAGGTACCAAAGGAAAATGTGCATATATATATATATATATATATATATATATATATATATATATATATATATATATATATATATATATGGATGTATATGTTTTGAGGCGGAAGGCCTATGTTGATATGTGATTGGTGAAACTTAACCACGAATGGAGTGAGAGCCTATGTTATTATGTGATTGGTGAGCTTAGACACAGATAGGTCAGTGCACCTATCCATGTAAAAACAATCATGATAATTAATATAATATTACATCATTGCGCGTAGACAGACTCAGACGAAAAGATATGGGGGGCCAACTCCACCAAAAAATGGAAAAGGGAGGGGGTAAATATTTTAATAATATTTATGAAAAGTGTGATGGGGATATGTTTTTATCCTAAGCTTCCGAGGGTAGGGAATGGGTTACCAAGTGGCTTAAAACTACTTCTAAAGGTGACAAGTGTCAAGTGGAAGGCATGCAATATATAGTATTGGCCTTAGTGTATTTTGGGGATTATTACATTGTTATGGATGTTTCAAGATCTCATAAGTAGAAGGGGGTCGGACTATATGGAAAATATGATTATTACCTTATCTGCACAAAGAAGCTTGTAAGGAGTTGTGGTGTTGTAATATGAGTTTACTATTGAGGAGACATGTTGACATATTGTGAGAAGTCTCTTTGGGTGAGAGATTGGTGGTTGTGAAGAGGTTGTCAGACCCGTGACCATATACTCTCCAGGTGAGAGTATTGCTAAGTTGTTCCCTGGGGAGATGGGCATCAATCACAAGGCTCAAAGACTTCATGTCTTACCTATTGCTAGTAGCCCTGGGAAGGGAAGTGGGGAAACTGAAGGACTATTTAGCAGAGAAGGGGCACACTTCCTTGGGTGTGACATGTGAGTGGGGAATGAGGAACTGTGGGCTAGTTGCAGTAGTAGATGCTTGGGGGTGACTTGTTGTTGAAATCTTATTAGAAATAATGTCTATGGTTGGGAGGAATGTTTGAGTCAAGGACACAATTGGTGAATTTCATAAAATATAAGTATTCTTAATGTACTTGTCTTCTTTACTGTGTGCTTGTTTATCTATGTTTGACATGGGTTAATTATTGTATGTTGTTGCATATAAGTATTTGTTGTTATTCTATTTAATGTTGCTTGCACATGTAAGTATGGTGCTTATAGCCTCTATTTGTAGTTGTGCATGGATATGCCAAATGTGGATAGTATGGCCAGTTAAGTTAACCTTCTTATTTTGGTTATGATTCATCAAGAAGAGGATTAAGTGGCTGGGTGCACAGGATTGTAGCATGTGTGCATCAAGAGGCTATAATTCATGTGTATGTTTAAGGAAATAGACCATGCACATAGTGAAATCAGAAGTGGAACATGATGTCTAGATGGACGTGCATGGAGTTATGTTGTGTTATCAATATGCTGGTGTACGCAGTTAGTGAGTTATTTCCATTGCTTGAAGGTTTTATTAAAAAGAGAATGTTTCTTCCGCTGTTATAATTTGCGTGGCATCACTGAAGCTTGGGTTGAGTGCGTTACTTCAAGTGATAGTACGCAGATTTTTGTTAGAATACAATCTGCGTAGTGAAACTTCAGAGTAACATTGCTCAATAGTATGTTGTGGATGTTACATATTGGTTGAATTAGAGCTACATACGTTGAGGTTGTGTGACGTATCCCAACCTGGGGTGGTTGGGGATGTTACAAATTGGTATCAGAGAAATATCAGAGTGTTGTATGGAGTAGCATGTCCTATTCTTGATGGTTGGGGATGTTACAAAATGGTATTAGAGCAATATCATAGTGTTGTATGGAGTAGCATGTCCCAGTCTTGATGGCTAGGGATGTTACAAATTGGTATCAAAGCTATTGGTTCAACACTAGACTTGTATGGGCCAGAGAATAACATGAATAGATGTGTGTGTTAAGAATTGGTGTCATGCAATGCAGAGTTTAGTCTGCACAGAAAACCATTGGTGGGAGGTATAGAGTTGTGATGTGCGGAAAGACAATGATGTGTGGGTGTGTGCACTAGAGTTTGGAATGTTAAAATCATCCAAGAAATCCAAGGGAATGATTATGACAAAATGGTGCAAAGTTTTCATGTAGTTGTTGCATGAAATCATCTAACAAATCTTAATTGCCTGCACATTTTGTAGAATTTTCAGCAAATAGATAAAGATAGAGTCAGTGCAGAAGGTTAAAAGCATGGAATATGCGCAGAGGAATTACAGTCTTAAATATGAATTTAGGGATATGTATGTCCGTTTTGGTGTTGATGGTACCCAATCCAAGGAGGAGCGCATGGATTTGGTAGAAACTATAAAGGGACTGTAGAAAGACGTCCAGAGCTATAAGGTTGATAACAAAAGGCTTATGAGAGCCAAGGCGCAAAAAGATGACTTAAATGTCAAATTGATGAAGAGCCTGGACAAAATAGAGAAGAAAATGGATAAGGAAATAGAGTTGAGTAGATCAAGAAGGCATGGGTCTCATGATGAGAAAAGAAGAGAAGAAAGAAGTGATGGTAAGCATTCTTTCAGGAAAGTGTGCAGTAGCTCGAGTACATCTTCTGTCAAAAAGCATAAGATAAGGACTAGGGTGGATGAGATACAAGGGGAAATGAATAAGATCAAGCCTCCTACCTTTTACGATGAGCACAAAAAGGATGAATATGTGGAGACCTAGTTGCTGGGTATGAGGAAATACTTCCAGTTGCATAATTGTTATGTGCAGCTAGAAGGGAGAACCAATATCTATTAGTTAAAAGGAAAGGAATCAATGTGGTCAGATCAATATGTGCAAGTGCAACACATTGATGAGAATATAGTGACTTGGAGGGAGTTCAAGAGGTATTTCCAAAATAAATACTTAACCAAGCGGTACTATGATAGGAAAATGAAGGATTTCTTTGAACTCAAGCTTAGGAGCATGACGATAGATGAGTATGAAAGAAGATTTTTAGAGCTATTGAAATATGTGCCTTTTATCAAGGATGAACAAGTGAAGATTCAGAGATATCTGAGTGGGTTGTCCTCATTTATCAGTGAAAAGATATAGTATGATGACCCTAGGACATTGGAAGAAACCATAAGGTGTGCTAAGTGTCTTTATGAGAAACAAAGGGGAAGACCGAATTTTCAAAAAGCTTGGGAAGATAAGATGAAAAGTAAGGTGGAACAGAGGAAGAAGGGATCTAAGCCACCATTTTTCAGAAATACTGTGCAAGGATAAACAACTTTCTAGGAACCCAGAATATCAGAAACAGTGGGACAAAAGTCATGGCTACAACCTATGTAGTGTTGGGGTTGTGGCGGAAATCATATATGCAGAGATTTCCCTCAAAGAGGTGATAAAGCGAAGATTTCACATAGTGTACAACAAGCTGTGACAGTGGAGTACATGGGTAGAAATGTGCCAAGGATTTATTTCACGTTGGATAACAAGAAGGTCGAGTTTCAATTGCACATGATCGAAGTGGAAGGTAAGATCAATGACCAACCTATTGTTATTTTAATTGACTCAGGAGCTAGCCATAGTTATCTAGATCTTAAGATGGTGGGAAGATTACATTTTCCAATAAGCAATCTTGGAAAACCTTGGTTGGTGAAGTTAGCTACAAGAGAAAAAAGGAAAATCAATGAGATGGTTAAGGCATGTCCAATGGAGATGAATTGACTATGCACAAAGGATGATTTGAATATTATACCTTTGGGCTCATATGATTGCCTCATTGGTATGGATTGGTTGAATGAGCACCATGTTGTGTTGGAATGTTACAATAAGGCATTCACTTGTTTGGATGAGGAAGGGGATTTGAGATCAGTTCAAGGAATTCCAAGAGTTGCAACTATTAGAGAAATTCCAATGATGCAATTGAAGAAAAGATATAGGAAAGGATGCCAAGTATTCGAAACGCACACGGAAGAGGAACCTAAGGATAAAGTGTCAAGTGTGGAAGACTATGCAGTATTGAAAGAGTATGAGGATGTATTTAAACAGATACCGTGATTTCATCCGAAAAGAGATATTGACTTCTCTATAAATATGATGTCAGGAGCAACACTTGTATTCAAGACTCCTTATAGGATGAGCATGCCAGAGTTGAAGGAGTTGCAAATGCAACTTGAAGAGATTATGAAGAAGGGGTATATATTCCCTGGTGTTTCTCCTTGGGGTGTGCCAATTTTTTTCATGAAGAAAAAGGATGGTACACTGAGACTTTGTATTGACTTCAGGCACTTGAACAAGTTTTCATTTTTCCAGAAACAAATTCATTACTTGGGTCATATCATTTCTGAGGAAGGAATAGTTGTGGACCCTGTTATCCCCATTTTGTGGATAACTAGGGAGATTATGTCTCAAGGCCCTCAGGTTGCAGATATGGAGTGTCAAGAGGCTACATGACTAGCAATATCCTTTTTCACAGTTGGAGACCCTTCTCACCATCGCAGAGGTCACATATTTTTCAGATGGCATCCACCACACCAGTTGGCTTCTGCAAGGCAATGGGCCTTGCTCCATGAGGTACAATTCAATATTATGGTGAGCATCATTTCCATATTTAAGGCATTTAAGTATGGTGTATCTTAGATTTCTCTAGATTTCAAGATATATGCTTGGACATTATTCCTTTTTCCCTACTTCACCTTGGTGGTTGACATTGTTCCCTAGTAAGTGGTCTTCCTTGGGGATGGGTTTTCTACTAAGAACTCCCTTGAAGATCCATTGTACCATTCCCGACCATACTTACCACTTTCCATCACTATTTCCCCCCATTTCCTTATCTCTTGGGATTTTAGGGTGTATTGACCCAAGAAGGGGTTGTCCCTCATTCTATGGGAAGAAGGGGTTGATGGCCGAGAGGGATTGATGTTGGGTAAATATAAAATCATATGTATGAAACTTCTAGATGCTTCACCTAGGGATCACCCAAGAAATAAATAAAACAATTATCTTTGAGAAAAGGGGGACCCATAATAAATATGGTTAATAATACTTAAAAGGTGAGTTGGAGGATAGGAGGTCTCATCACGAGACGACCTATGATGTCCATGAATATATAGTGGTATGAAATTAGCATCATCTGGTCAGTAAGCCAGGGTACTGGCTCTCAGTTGCATGGCTGAGAGAAAGGGGGTCTCATCACGATCAAACCTTCTCATTTCCACTGGGTATTTGTGGGTGACATTGTCATTATATGGACACCACATTAGGACAACGACCTTCAACATTCCCTTAAATTTATGAAAGAAATAAAGAATGGAAAAATAATGGGCTTGGAAAAAGTGCATTCCAAACGAAGGTACCACACACCTTCTACAAAGGCACCCATGAACAAGACACTAATACCTCTTGTATGTCATGAGCCCTATGCCCATTGAGTCTTGACCCTAACCACTTCACCCACTTTACATGGCTTAGAGAGGGATCTCTTGGAAGATCTCCTTGACCTAGGGAAATATCTACCTAATAGGGCACCTCGTCAACCCTACCATATTCAAGCTTGACAAGTCACATAATGTCTTTGAGCACTTAATTGTTTGACATAGTGATCTTTGATGCACATTCTTAGGTGGATAATTTATTGAATGGATTCACTTATCATGATTTTATGACTTGAGATACTTGGAGGAAGTGCTTATTTGTCTTTGCAGAACCTAGTTGGTGGATAGTTTTGGAAGAACAATCCTAGCTTGGGCTTTCATGGGCCTTGAAGCCCACAAGTGGATTCCAAGGGCCCGTATGCTAGATGAGAGAGATCAAAATTTGAAGGCCTAGAAGATGACTTGTACAACATAACCCAACCCCCACATGCCAAACGTTTTTCTTAGGAGAGGCAAAACATCACCCTTAGAGGCATGACATCACTTGGCGGGGTTAGGGTTTGATGGTGAGTTGACATGCATTGGCACACAGACGTTTTGAGGAGATTGAGCCTTGATCATGAAGGAAGTTATTTGGATTCTTGACATGTGTCTTTGGGAAGCATTTCTACACTCCTCCATCACCAACGACCTCCTCCTAGTGCCAAAACGTCCCCTAAAGGGGTGACATCCATATGACTAGGGTTTTTCTTTGTGCAAAAGTGAAATTAAAGTGAATTTTTTAATATTAATTTGTAAAAGGGGAAATATTAGGGTTGTTGACCCCTAGTCTCGTGGTTTACACTTAATTATGTGGAAAAATTATCTTAGTGACTTTTTGTATAAATACGAGATCACAAGATCTCATTATATCATAACTCTCCCTCTTGTGAGAGGTACTTGGTCTGAAGTTTTCGCTACACTTGGAGTGTTTTGCCTTTGGTACTATGGAATAATGATTTTTGGTTATGGTTTGATGATGATGATGGTGTGCTATCTCTAGGAGGTCATTCTCTTGCTATTGTGGAGGTTTACTTTGGCATGTTAAATATTTTTCTTGAATGGTATGGTTTCTTTAATTTTTTATTATCGTTGGTGATTCAAGATAAGGTTGTTTTGTCTACGGGTAGATAGGGAGTATAAGGATATACACCCCTATCCTAGTTTCCACCATTTTATCAATATTTTAAAGTTATATTGCAAGGGTTTTGTTGAGGAAGTAAGAGGATTTACACCCTTCATCTTCAAACCCTAGCTAGGTTGCTTACCTTGGGAGGTAAGAGGATTTACACCCCGAAGGGTTTAGTAACCCTAGATATTTCTTTTTGACCTGATTAACCCATAACTAAAGTCACTAGTCTTGCATTGGAGAAACAAAATATTGCATTGGGAAATGTGATTTTTTGTCCTTTTTACTTCTTGCAACTTGGATTGTATTCCTTGTGCCTTGGGTACCTCACAACCACTAGGGTGTCCCCATAAAAGGGATAATTCTTCGTGTTGTTACTAATTTTCATCTTCAGCCATTTGGGTTGTAGAAACCCTAATTAAATTGCTTGAATAACTCTCTTATCAACCATTGGAAATTGCCCAAACTTTGCACACTTGTCCTACTTACTCCAACGCACTTTTTGGAAAATTTTGAAGGAGTTTTAGTGGCTGATTTTATTTCTGTAACACACTGATTGTTACATCCATAAGGCTGATATAAATTTCTTCAGAAAGTGTTTACAACAACCTTGTCTTTTCATGCTAGTATCCCGGTCTTTAATCTTGAGTTTTGCTAGTATTTAGCTAGTCTTTTCTCTTGTATATTTCACTTGATTTATAGCATTTATATTGCATATTTTGGTGCCATTTTATTTCTGATATACATTGTTACTACCAAATGATATTAGGGACAACAAGTTTAACTTACTTGTCCAATTGGTTATATTGCAATATATGCTTGTTTTTCTTGTGTCTCGGGAAGTACTTCACCATTTGTAGGTTACTCAACATACTTGGCAACCCTTGGAACTTCCCAAGACTCCTTTCCAAGACATTCATACCATTTATATTTGACCTCTAGGGACATCCTCCCCATCTTCATCATTTTCCATCTCATTCTCCCTAGGGTCATTGGGATTACCCCCTTGAGGTTATTATCTCACCTCTAAAGTGACAAGGACACCTGCCTAAGGTGACAATGGGTAGGTGACCTTCTATTTGTTTCCATTTGGTGGTTGGGTCAGGATTTTCCCAACCTACAACTTGTGCAATAACATTTTGGCATCATTTTCGAGGACAATTTTGAATCCTCTTTGAAACCCTAACGACACTTTGGCAAGTTATCCCAAATCCTTTCCCTTAGTTTTCCAAATAACAAAGAGATGCCACGGGCTGTAAACCAAGGCCTCAAAAGGAGGAAAAATACCCAGATACTTTGAAACCATTTGGGATAGTTGATATAGAATCTTGGTGCCTCCCGTGCTAAGAACCCCAGAGAGAAGATGAATGCCCCTGATGAGACAAAGATTCTCCTGACAATATGAACTTTATTGATATGACTTGTGTTTTCCAAGAGGAACAAGTTACCTAAGGACATATCAATGAAGCCATAAGAAGAGGAGAAAGAGAGGAGAGACTATGGGCCTTGAATTAGTTGAGAAATGATCAGAAGAAGGAATTAAAGAGGAGGGAATATCTGACCTACACTAGAAGAAATAAAGCTTCATCCCCTCCATCATATCCTGATACTCCTCTTCCATCAACAGAGAAGGTGGCTCCACCACCTCCACCTATGGTACGTGAGTTTCTTCCTAAATCAACTCCTACAGATGATATTCAATTGCATATAGATGTTGCAAGTATGTTTGGAAAACTGAATATGATGGTCCCAGTAACAGAGATGTGTAAGATCCCTTCTGTAAAATGGGAAGTTTTGAAAGTATTATAGGTTCCAATTGAGAAGGAATATCCTCCCATAATATTGAACATTATGTATCTTGATCAACCAAGGGACAAGAACCCCCCTTTTTATCTTTCCTTAGGCATGAATGGCCTCTGCTTGAACAATCACATGCTTGATTCAAGGGCCTCAGAAAATGTCATGTTATTAAAGGTGATGGAACAAATTGGTCTGAAGACAACCCGACCTTATGGAAATGTATGTGGTATTGATTCAAGGAGGGTCGAGGTATTTGGGGTGTGTGAATACGTTGAGGTATTTCTGATTGATTTTCCACATATTAGCATCCTCATGGACATATTAGTGATCGATGTTTCAGATCCTTGGGGGATTCTCTTAACGAGGACATGGTCCTCTTCCCTTGGGGGGTTTCTTAGCATGATCCTTACACATGCCTATATCCCCATGGGAGATGACACATATGAAATCTTACACAACATGGAAAAGAATGATAGACATGTGATGGATTTGAAGGGCCCTAATTATGTCATTGAACACTACTATGATATGCCCCCACAAATTATTGAGTATGATCCATCCAAACTACCCTTCATACAGGAAGACTCCATACAAAAGTTTCTTCCATGGACAGATAAAAATAAACTTGCAAAATACCATGGGAAGGGGCCAGGGTCTATCCAAATTTTGAAGAAAGAAGATGAGAAACATGAAGAATGTTGAATTTTCATAAGAGATGACATTGTATATGAATGAATATCTTATTACAATGATGAGAGTTCTATATATAAAGAACATATGGTGACCATGGTGACCATCCATGAAGAGATGCATCCCTTGGGTAATACATATATTTATACTTTATATCATATTATACATATAATATAAATATACTTTACATTTGTACTTTATACTTTATTATATATATTTATACCCGATATTATAAATATATTATTAAATTAATAATATTATAATTAATAATATTTCTTAATAATTAATAATCTTATTATTAATTATCAATGTAGTAAAATGTCTTTCTGATGCTTCCCAAACATCAACACTCCCTCTCAGCGAGAGAGGCATTCTACATTATGCCAAGATTACCTCTGAAGATTACATTTGAATATTACATGTGGGTAGCTCTCAAATATCTTCAACATGTCACCATGACATCCATTACCTCGTAATGGATCTGTACCTCATCATGTGCACCATTGTGACTTCACAAGCAATGCATCCAAGGCCCGTGGGTAGTTCTCAAATAAATACAACATGCCCCCATGACATNCATCCACTACCCTGCAATGCATCAATACTTGATCATGTGCACCCTTGGTCTCAGTACCAACCCTTTTTCATGTTGGATGAGATCCACTTGTCTTAGTGCCAACCCTTTTTCATGTTGGATGAGATCCACCTGTCTCAGTGTCAACCCTTTTTCATGTTGGATGAGAACACTCAGTGCCAACCCTTTTTCATGTTGGATGAGTTCCACCTGTCTCAGTGCCAATCCTTTTTCATGTTGGATGAGAACACTTGGTTCCATCCCTTTTCATGTTGGATGAGTTCCACCCATCTCAGTGCCAACCCTTTTTCATGCTGGATGAGAACACTCAGTGCCAACCCTTTTTCATGTTGGATGAGTTCCATCTGTCTCAATTCCAACCCTTTTTCAGGCTCAATGAGTTCCACCTATCTCAGTTCCAACCATTTTTCATGTTGGATGAGAACACTCAGTGCCAGCCCTTTTTCATGCTGGGTGAGTTCCACATGTCTCAGTGCCAACCATTTTTCATGATGGATGAGAACACTCAATGAAAACCTTTTTTCATGCTGGATGAGTTCCACCTGTCTCAGTGCCAACCCTTTTTTATGATGGATGAGTTCCACCTATCTCAGTGCCAACCCTTTTTCATGCTGGATGAGAATACTCAGTGCTAGCCCTTTTTCATGTTGGATTAGCTCCCCATGTCTCAGTGCTAACCCTTTTTCATGCTGGATGAGAACACTCCCTCTAAAGAGGGACCACACCAAGCTTGTCCCTAAAGTACTCAAACTTCATCCTCGACAAAAGCTTGGTAAACATGTCTGCAACTTGATCCTCTGTAGTCACAAAACTAGAGCTTCACTACTCCCTTTTGCACTATATCCCTAATATAGTAATATTTGATCTCGATATGCTTCGACTTGTCATAGACCACGGGGTTCTCTGACGACTTCATGCAACTTTTGTTGTCACACCAAGTGCAGGTCGCCTCCATTACAAGACCAAATAACCCAGAATTTTTTTCTCAAAGCCACACTGCTACTGCACATGATGCCAAATACTCAACTTCAGTCGTACTAAGTGCCACACATGACTGCTTCTTGCATCCGGTAGAGCCTCTTACTCCTTACTGTAGTACCCATCTCCCTCTATAACTAACCGTCCAACTCCCTCTCTAGCACTGAATATCAACTAAATCTTCAAAATGTTGACTTCAACACTTGTCCTCCAAAAGAAGTCTCATAATCCTCTTCTTGTAGGTATTACCTACAAGTCAAATTCAGTCCAATAGTCTGCAATTTCCGAAGCCGCACTACTTCAGGACTTGTTGCACATGCTGCCACATACTCAGCTTCAGCCGTACTGAGTACCACACATGACTGCTTCCTACATCTAGCGGAGCCTACTACTCCTTACTGTAGTACCCAACTGACTCCCTCACGAGCACTGGATATCAACTATATCTTCAACTTGCTGACTTCATCACTTATCCTCTAGAACAAGTCTCATCATCTTCTTCTTGTAGGTCTTACCTACAAGTCAAATTCAATATAGTAGTCAACAATTTATGAAGTCACACTGCTTCGCGACTTGTTGCACATGCTGCCACATAATTTACCTCAGTCGTACTCAATGCTACACACAACTGCTTCATGCTTCTCCATGAAACCATACTGGAGCCTAGGCTAAAGAAATATGTTGAAGTACTCTTCCGATTAGGAATACTTTCAATCCAATCTGAATCCGAATATCCATATAAACCGAATTCATGGTTTGTCACATACTTGAGACCATAATGCAATGTACCCTTAAGGTACCTCATCACATGTTTTGTTGTGACCAAATGAACCTACCTAAGCTGATCCATATATTGACTCAGGGTGTTCACAACAAAATATATATCCAATCTTGTGTTCATCAAGTTCATCGTGAACCCACCATCTTCTTGTATAAAGTAACATCCACAATCTGTAAATTTGTATCCTGCAACAAGTTCATATTTGATACCATAGTTGTAGCCATTGCCTTGCAATCCAACATCCCTAACCTCTTTAGGATTTCTATTGTATACTTCTCTTGATTCAGAAATATCTCATCCTATCTCTTCCATACCTTGGGACCCAAAAAGTAATGCATCATCCCAAGATATTTCATCTCAAACTCGACAACCAGTTTTTCTCTTACACTCTGAGATGATATTTTACCGTAGTATTTTACACTCATCAGTACGGTAATATTTTAATATTTTACATCAGTAGTATTACCGTACCATCATTCACAACCTTAAAGTAAAGGTTAGGATCTACATTGTTGTTTATAAATCCTAAGTTCGTCAGAAAATTTTCGATCCTGCCATACCATGCTCTGGGTGCCTTCTTTAATCTATATAATTACTTCTTCAATCTACACAGTGAGTGTCCTGCAGTTGTCACATACTCAATGAAGTGTTCTGTGTCTACAAGGACCATTATTCTTGATCAGGTTGCCATCTGTGCCACATGAAGAATTTTAGTCCTTCCAGATGTTGAAAGCCACGCACTTTGAGTCTTATGTCCTTAGAATATTATGTCAGGGCCATTCTCCATTAGTCAAATTACCATGACCAATCCTGGGAGAATGTCAGCCCGATGCTGAAACATTAACACTTAAGAATGACTTCCAAAATTACATAAAATCTCAAAACTCCCTATTAATGAGGAAGGTATTATATATGGCACAGACTCTAACATTGTCGCCATCCACACAAGGTCATGACCATTGACTATTGAACACACGAATCTATACATCACAAGAAATCCATAGTGACTTCACAGCATGCATCCAGGGCTTGTGGGTAGCTCTCTAATAGCTACAACATGTCATCATGAGACTATCCAGTTTCCCGCAAAAAACATCTGAAGCCATCACGCCCTCTGAGGCTATATAGTCTTCAGAGTCATCTGCTCCCTCTGCATGTGTTGACCTCCTCTTCTTCTTCAATACATGGATGTGCACAACTCTATGTATAAATAGTCTTGCTTCATGTTTCTTCCTACGACTGTCATTATGGATCCTTCTCAGAGCTATTACCTGTTACGTGCCAGGAACAAGAAACAATAACAAAAAAAATAATATCCTAGAGAAGATCTATTTATCTTGTGCACAACTATATACAATGACCCTCTAAATGATACATCTTTTATGAACACACATCCATCATATACTCGATGTAATACGAATAACCATGTTGATTTTCTAGTGTTAAATTAGACAAGCACAGTTTTCCGCAAGTGGTAATTACTTCCAATGATATTACTTTAGAAAAATCTAGAACATCACTAAGTAATTACACTAAAAAAATTTCAACTACTTAGAAACTTCGATCTCTTCCTTAGATCACTTCCCACGTGTGAGAGAGAAAAATATGTGTGTCTATTGTTGTGTCTTTTTATTGTAATATTAAATTGATCCAAAAAGACATGTCTCTTTGAAAATTAAATTAAATTTTCTTTCTTATAAATAGTTGGAGAATACCTCTCGTAACTACCCAAAGATTAATTTGGTTATAATCCATCCACATAGTATTTGACTTTGTTAAGTTGTTCCTCCATAATTCATGTGATTCTTTGCATAAATATAGGTAGAAGTAAATATGCAGTACATTCCTCATATTTAGGTAATTAGAAATTACCACCCACCATAATTTATGGAATTATTTCTATAATTTAGGTAGGAGTAAAAAGTAAATATGATGTACATAGAGATTGTAACAACCCCATAAATTTAACACTTTCAAGACTTTACTCTACTCTCATTTTCCTCATCCCTCCTATAAGGGAGTCAAGCCCAATTCCACTATGATACCATGTTGAATTTTCATTAGAGATGATATTGTATATGAATTAATATCTTATTACAATGATGAGTGTTCTATATATAAAGAACGGATGGTGACCATGATGACCATCCATGAAGAGATGCGTCCCTTGGGTAATAAATATATTTATACTTTATGTTTTATTATACATATAATATAAATATACTTTATACTTTATATTATAAATATATTATTACATTAATAATATTATAATTAAAAATATTGCTTAATAATTAATAATCTTATTATTAATTATCAATCTAGTAGAATGTCTTTTTGATGCTTCCCAAACATCAACAAAAAAATCATTAAAGAGATAGTCCGCACAGAGCCTCCATACGTTGAGAATACACCTTGCATCAATTTTAGTGAAGGAAGTCTTGAGCTCATGTGGGACAAAAGAAAGGGCAAGCCCATATATGACTAGAGAGATAACAACTCATGGCTTGTTTCTTACATCATCAAGAAGAAGTCTGATAAAGAAAAGTACTACCTGACAACTTTAGACGGGAGGAAGATGTCATTACCAGTGGATGGATCTCTTCTCCAACCTTACATCTAGGTCACATGACTTCTTCAAGGCCCATGCCCCAGGTAAGTAGGTAAGTCATCGTACTTTCCCCTGCATTTGCATCTTGATTGTTCATACTAGTTTAGATGCATTTCATTTTCATTTTTCTCTACTTGCATATTGATTTCATTTTTAGCTTAGAATTTTTTGAAAAAATATCAAAATTTTTCTTTTCTAGATTAGTTTTTGTTTTGGATTTATATATGTATATGGATAAAGGGTGATATCACCACCCTAAATGCTCTGATCCCTTTGTCTGATTTTTGGCAGGCATAGGTCTACCAGGAGATGTTGCGGTTCTCATGCACTCTACGACGAGCACATGTCCCCAAGTAGGAGTCAGATGTTATCCCCATTTTGTAGATAACTAAGGAGATTATGTCTCGAGGCCCTCAGGTGCAGATATGGAGTGTTAAGATATTACATGACTAGAAGTATCCTTTTGCATAATTGGAGACCCTTCTCACCACTGCAGAGGTCATAGATTTTTCAGATGACATCCACCACACCAGTTGGCTTTAGGAAGGAAGTGGGCCTTGCTCCATGAGGTACAAGTTAGTATTATGGTGAGCATTGTTTCAATATTTAAGGCATTTAAGTATGGTGTATCTTATATTTCTCTATATTTCGTGATATATGTTTGGACATTATGCCTTTTTCCCTACTTCAACTTAGTGGTTGAAATTGTGCCCTAGTAAGTGGTCTTCTTTGGGGATGGGTTTGCTACTAGTAACTCCCTTGAAAAGACATCATACCGTTCCTGACCATACTTACCACTTTCCATCACTATTTCCCCCCATTTCCTTATCTCTTGGGATTTTAGGGTGTATTGAACCAAGAAGGGGTTGTCCCTCATTATATGGGAAGAAGGAGTTGATAGCCTAGAGGGATTGATGTTGGGTAAAATATAAAATCCTATGTATGAACCTTCTATATTCTTCACCCATGGATCACCCACGAAAGTAATAAAACACTTATATTTGAGAAAAGGGGGACCCACAATAAATATGGTTAAGAATTCCTAAAAGGTTAGTTGGAGGATAGGAGGTCTCATCATGAGCCGACCTATCATGTCCATGAATATATAGTGGTATGAAATTACCATCATCTCATCACCAGCCTAGTGTAATGGCTCTCAGTTGCATGGATGAGAGAAAGGGGGTCTCATCACGAGCCAACCTTCTCATTTCCATTAGGTATTTGTGAGTGACACTGTCGTTATCTGGACGCCACACTAGGGTAGTGGCCTTCAAATTTTCCTTAAATTTATGAAAGAAATAAAGAATGGAAAAATAATGGGCTTGGAGAAAGTGCATTGCAAATGAAGGTACCACACACCCTCTACAAAGGCACCCATGAATGAGACACTAAGACCTCTTGTATGTCATGAGCCATATGCCCATTGAGTATTGACCCTAACCACTTCACCCACTTTACAAGGCTTAGAGAGGGATCTCTTGGAATCTCTCCTTGACCTAGGGAAAGATCTACCCAATAGGGCACCTCGTCATCCCTCCCATATTCAAGCTTGACAAGTCACATAATTTCTTTGAGAACTTAATTGTTTGACATAGTGATATTTGATGCACATGCTTAGGTGGCTCATTTATTGACTGGATTCACTTATCATGATGTTATGACTTGAGATCCTTGGAGGGCGTTCTTATTTGTCTTTGCAGGACCTAGTTGGTGGACATTTTTGGAATAAAAAGCATATCTTGGGCTTCCATGGGCTTGAATCCCACAGGTGGATGCCAAGGGTCCGCATGCCAAATGAGACAAATCAAACTTTTCAAGGACTAGAATATGACTTGGACGACATAACCCAGCCCCCACATGCCAAATGTTTTTCCTAGGAGAGGAAAAATGTCACCCTTAGAGGCATGATGTCACCTAGGGGGGTTAGGGTTTGGTGGTGAGTTGACATGCATTCGCACATAGACGTTTTGAGGGGCTTGAGCCTTGATCATGAAGGAAGTTGTTTGGATGCTTTACATGTGGCTTTGGGAATCCTTTATACACTCCTCCATCACCAACAACCTCCTCCTAGTGCCAAAATGTCCCCTAAAGGAGTGACGTCCATATGACAACGATTTTTCTTTGTGCAAAAGTGAAATTAAAGTGAATTGTTTAATATTACTTTGTAAAAGGGAAAAGATTAGGTTTGTTGACCCTTAGTCTTGTGTTTTACCCTTAATTATGTGGAAAAACTATCTTAATGACTTTTTTTATAAATAAGAGATCATAATATCTCATTATATCATAACTCTCCCTCTTTTAAGAGATACTTGGACTGAAATTTTTGCTACAATTGGAGTGTTTTGCCTTTGGTGCTATGGAGTAATGCTTTTTGGTTATGTTTTGATGTTGATGATGGTGCACTATCTCTAGGAGGTAATTCTCTTGCTATTTTGGAGGTTTACTTTGGCATGTTAAATACTTTTCTTGAATGGTATGGTTTCTTTACTTTGTTATTATCATTGGTGATTCAAGATAAGGTTGTTTTGGACAAGGTTGGATAGGGAGTATAAGGATATACACCTGTTGATACTGAGAGGGGGGTGAATCAGTATCCAGTAAAATTTAAAAACTTTTTTCAACTTATACTTAAACCATTCAATTATATCCAATGAGCAATGAACAATAGTATAAGAGTTACACCAA
>SNQJ01S0041327.1:2299-51373 GCA_010110895.2 Picea sitchensis | reverse complement strand
CAAAAAACTTCATCCTCCCTTGAAATCCGGCCTTCTTTTACTTCTTCTTCCCTCTGAAATTCGACTTGTATCAAATGAATGTATAATGATATTTATTTATACCGTTTATGTCACTTCCTTTTAACATTAGGTCCGACCTGACACTTTCTTATTTTGTAATTATTTTCTTTAATTATTTTCAGGGCCTACATGTACTTCCTTTTTCAATTCACTTTGTCATCTTCAAAGCTTCATTTCTCCTCAACCGTGAGGATCCATGTGACGTGCCACATACCACTGGAAACAACGTGATGTATACTATCCATTCATGGGTGTTGTATATGCATGTGCATTTTCCATCATGTCCAAATACCTTTATCAATCTTGCGGTCCAAAACCCATGACTAGGGTCGACATCAATGACAACAATCAATCTTCCCTATCCTAGTTTCCACCTTTTTATCAAGCTTTTAAAGTTATATTGCAAGGGTTTTCTTGAGGAAGTAAGAGGATTTACACTCCTCATTTTCAAACCCTAGATAGGTTTCTTACCTTGGTAAGTAAGAGGATTTACACCCCCAAGGGTTTAGTAACCCTAGATATTTATTTTTGACCCCTTTAATCCATAACTAAAGGAACTAGTCTTGCATTGGAGAAACAAAATATTGCATTGGGAAACATGATTTCTTGTCCTTTTTACTTCTTGCAACTTGGATTGTCTTCCTTGTGCCTTGGGCACCTCACATCCACTAGGGCATCCCCATAAAAGGGATAGTTCTTGTCGCTGTTACTAATTTTCATCTTCAGCCATTAGGGCTGCAAAAACCCTAACTCAATTGCTTGAATAACTCTCTTATCAACCATTGGAAATTACACAAACTTTGCACACTTGTCCTTCTTGCTCCAACACACTTTTTGGAAAATTTTGGATTTTTAGTGGCGGATTTTTTTTATGTAACACATTAATTGTTACAGCCATAAGGATGATATAATTTTCTGCAGAAAATGTTTACAACAACCTTGTCTTTTCATGCTGTTATCCTGGTCTTTAATCTCAATTTTTGCTAGTATTTATCTAGTCTTTTCTCTTGTATCTTTCACTTGAGTTATAGCATTTATCTTGCAGATTTTGGTGCCATTTTATTTCTGATATACATTGTTACTAACATATTATATTAAGGACAACAAGATTAAATTGTTTTTCCAATTGGTTATATTGCAATATATGCTTGTTTTTCTTGTGTCTCAGGCAGGTACTTCATCGTTTGTAGGTTACTCAACATACTTGGCAACCCTTGGACCTTATCAAGACTCATTTCCAAGACATTCATACCATATATATTTGACCTCTAGGGACATCCTCCCCATCTTCATCCTTTTCCATCGCATTCCCCCTAGGGTCACTGAGATTCCCCCCTTGAGCTAACTACCTCACCTCTAAAGTGATGGGGACACCTGCCTAAGGTGAAAGTGGGTAGGTGACCTCCTAGTTGTCTCTATTTGGTGGTTGGGTTGGGATTTTCCCAACCTACAACTTGTGCGATAACAGACCCAACGAAGATAAAATCCATTGAGGAATGGATGACACCAACTTGAAATGTCGTAGAAGTAAGGTCCTTTATGGGATTAGTAGGTTACTATAGAAGGTTTATTGAAGGATTCTCAAAGATTGTGCATCCAATCACATCCTTGCAAAAGAAAGGTGCATGATTTGAGTGGACCCCATATTGCACAAGGAATTTTCAACACTTGAAGAGTTTGTTAACAAGTGCGCCAATTTTGAAAATTGTTGATCCTGATGCAAATTTCATGGTGTGCACATATGCATGCAAGGATGGGCTCGGTGGAGTCTTGAGTCAAAATGGACTTGTGGTATGCTACACATCAAGGAAGTTGAAAGAGAATGAAAAGATCTATGCTACTCATGATTTGTAATTGGCAGCTATAGTGCATGCTTTGAAGATGTGGTGACATTATCTCATGGGTAAAAGATTTGAGCTGAGAACATACCACTGTGGTCTGAAGTATCTATTTGGATAAACAAGTTTAAATTCGATACAAAGAAAGTGGTTAGAGTTCCTAAGTGAGTATGACTTTGATATAAATCATATCAGAGGAAAAGAGAACAAGGTGGTTGACGCACTCAACAGGAGGGTGCATGAGATGCATTCTACAACCATTCGCATGTACCAGACCGATTTGTGTGACATAATTTTGGAAGTTGCCAAATCAGATCTGCGCTATATGGATATAAGTGCAACTTTACAACAAGGTATGCCACAACTGAAGTTTTAAGGTTATGAGTTGAGAGAGGATGGGATCCTCATGTATAGACACAAATTTTATGTGCCAAATGATCAGGAGTTGAAGAGCCTAATTTTGTCAGAGATGCATAAGGTTCCTTATGGTGGGCATCCAAGTTATTAGAAGACAATTGTCACATTCAAGAAACAATACTTTGGCCAGGTATGGAAAAGGAAGTTGTGAATTTTATTATGATATGTCTTGAATTTCAAAAGGTCAAGGTTGAGCATAGACATCCAGTTGGTTTTCTACAACCATTGCCCATTCCTGAGTGGAAGTGGGAAGTTGTAATGATGGATTTTATAACTAAGTTTCCTAGGACTGCTAAGCAACATGATTCTACTATGATGGTGGTGGACAAGCTTACTAAAGCTACCCATTTTATTCTAATGAAGTCAACGCACAAGGAAACCAACATTGTTGAGATATACATGTGAGAATTTTCTAAGTTGAATGGTATACCTAAGACAATTGTGTCTAACAAAGATTCCAGGTTCACTTCAAACTTTTGGAAAGGGATATTTAAAGGATGGTCAAACCGAGAGGGTAAATTGGGTGATTGAAGATATGATCAGGATGTACGTGATGGATAAGACATCAAAATGGGAAGACTACCTTCATTTGGTATATTTTTCTTACAACAATGGGTATCAAGCATCTTTAAAGATGATCCCATTTGAGGCACTTTATGGTAGGAAGTGAAATATGCTTGTGAGTTGGGACAACCCAGCAAACTGTGCAGTAGTTGGGCTAGATCTACTCCGAGAAATGGAGTAGCAGATGGTAAAGATAAAGAATAATCTAAAGGTTTCCCAAGACAGGAAAAAATGTTGCACAGATAAAGGAAGAACCCACGGAGATTTTAAAGAGGGTGATCACGTCTTTCTGAAAGTGAAGGTCAGGTGCAGTTCCCTGAAGTTGGGAAAATGTTCTAAGTTAGCAGTGCGACGCTATGGGCCATTTCAAATCCTTGAAAGGATTGGTCATGTCGCTTATATAATTTCATTTCTTGCATCCTTGTGTATTCATAATGTTTTCCATGTGTCACTTCTTAAGAAGTATGTACCCGATGTTAATCATATTATTGTTTGGAATGTGATTCATGTGGAGCCAGAAGGAGGATTTCAAGTGCGACCGATTAGCATATTGGATTGGAAAACCAAGCAGCTCCAGAATCAAGTCATGGAGTTGGTAAATGTCCAATGGACTTGACATAGTCTAGAGGATACAACATGGGAGCGTGAGGATGCTATGCGAGTAGAGTATCCTCATCTTTTTGAAGATTTTCAAAATTTTGTATGTAAATGTGTATAAGATGCACTAAGGACAATGCATAAATAAGGGGAAGGGTATTATAATGTCCCTGATCCAGAACCCTTTGTAATTGTAGATATAGGTTGGTGATTTGTTGGAACCAAGTGTAAATGTAATGCACATTTAGGCTGGTGAGCCATCGGTATTAAGTTTTGATGTTGGGTGCATCAGAGTAGTGCTCGGAGAAGTGTTATCAAAGACAGGGTGCACACATTTTGTGTTTTGTGCACACTTGGGTAAGTGCATGGTAATGAGATAGAAGTGCACAAATTTGAGATGTGTGTGTGTGTGTGTGTGTGTGTGTGTGTGTGCATATATATATATATATATATATATATATTTATGGTTGTATATATTTTGAGGCTGGAGAGCCTGTGTGATTATGAGGCTGATGAGCATGGACATAGATAGGTCAGTGGGCCTATCCATGTAAATATAATCATGATTATTAATATAATATTACATCGTTGCGCACAAATAGTATTAGATAATCATGATTATTAATATAATATTACATCAAGCACAAATAGTATTAGACAAAAAGAGATGGGGGCCAACTCCACCAAAAATGGGAAAATGTGGGGTGTATTTTAATAATATTTCTAAAAAGTGTGATGCGGATATGTTTTTATCCTAAGTTTCTAAGGGCAGGGAACATGTTACCAAGTGTCTTAAAGTTGCTTCTAAAGGTGACAAGTGTCAAGTGGAAGGCATATAATATATATTGTTGGCCTTAGTGTATTTTTGGGATTATTTCATTTTTATGGATGTTTCAATCTCTCGTGAGCAGAATGGGATCAGACTATATGGAAAATTTGATTATTTCCTTATCTACAAAAAGAAGCTTGTAAGGAGTTATGGTGTTGTAATCTAAGTTTATTGTTAAGGAGATAGGTTGACAGATCGTGAGCAGTTTATCTAGGTGAGAGACTGGTTATTGTGAAGAGGTTGTCAGCCCCATCAACATACTCTCTAGGTGAGAGTATTGTTGAGAGTTGTTACCTTGTGCGTTGGGCATTATTCACAGGGATTAGAGACTTCATGTCTGACTTGTTGATGGTAACCCTAGGAATGGAAGTGGGGCAGCCGAAGGACTATTGAGCAAAGAAGGGGAACACTTCCTTGGGTGTGACAGGTGCGTGGGGAATGAGGGACTGTGGGATAGTTTTAGTAGCAAGCACTTAGAACTGAACAATTCTACTGAGAGTCAGACCTCAATGTGTCACTAGAAGTCTTTTTCCTTGGTGGAGTTGAGCCCCAACTCGGGGGTGAACTATTGTTGAAAACTTATGAGCAACATCGTCTATCGCTGGGAGGAATGTATGAGTCAAGGACATAGTTGGTGAATTTCATAAAAGATAAGTGTTCTTAATGTAATTGTCTTGTTTAATGTGTTCTTGTTTATCTATGTTTGACATGGGTTAGTTCTTGTATGTTGTTGTATATAAGTATTTGTTGTTATTTTGTTTAATGTTTCTTGCACATGTAAGTATGGTGCTTATAGCCTGTATTTGTAGTTGTGCATGGATATGACAAATGTGGATAGTCTGGCCAATTAAGTTAACCTTGTGATTTTGGTTATGAGTCATCAAGAAGAGGATTAAGTGGTTGGGTGCGTACGATTTTAGCCAGTGTGCATCAAGAGGTTGGAATTTGTGTGTGCGTTTAAGGAAATAGACCCCATGCACAGTGAAATCAGAAGTGACATAGGACACCTAGATGGATGTGCACGCAGTTATGCTATGTGATCAATATGTTGGTGCATGAACTTAGTGATTTATTTCTGATGCTTGAATGTTTTATTAAAAAGAGAATGTTTCTTTTTCTACTATAAGTTGTGTGGCACGACTCAAGCATGGGTTGAGTGCATTACTTCAAGTGATATTGTGCGGACTTGTGTTAGACTAGAATCTGTGCAATGAAAATTCATAGTAACATTGCTCAGTAGTATGTTAGGGATGTTATAGATTGATTGACTTAGAGCTACAAAGGTTGAGTTGTGTGACATGTCCCAACCTGGGGTGGATGGGGACGTTACAAATTGGTATCAGAGAAATATCATAGTTTTGTATGGAGTAACATGGCCCACCCTGGATGGTTGGGGATGTTACAACATGTCTACAATGTGACTTGAAGAGGTTAGTGACTTCTTCTTCTTACTCTTCCTCTTCCTATTCCATTTAGACTTTTGGTTACTAGTAGCAAGACTTTCACCAGAAGAGAGAGAAGGAGAAGGAGTAAACTTGGCAGATGTAGAAGGTGAAGGATCAAAATCCATACGATGCCCTTGACATAAGGTGCTTATCTGAGAAAAATCAAGAGCATTAAGGACCTTCAGAGTGGTCCAAAACCAAACCAGTAGTCCTAAATTCAACCAAGGAATGTTCAAAGTGGCCATCAAGGGGGCACCAATGTTTACAAAAAAAGGAAAATCAAAAGAATCCCCTTGGGTAGGGGTTCCTTGGTTGGGATACTCAAGAATTTTGGCCATATCATTCTTATGCACAGGTTCATCCCTTGCGGGATTATTCATGTCCATAGAAGTCTCACACACTGACTTTGGCGAACTAGTGGTATAAAAACCCATTCCTTCTATGAGGTGGCTCCACACTTTCAAGAGAAAGACCGGGGGTCCTTCCCGACAAGCGGAGCGGTTGGTTGACCTCCTTGAATCAACAATCCAAAAGCGGTGATAATAACACAAACTAAGGCTAAAAATACAAAACAACACTCCACTAAAAATTCCTAAGAGAAACATCGCAAGAAAATAACTTCTCCAAAACTTCATCCGAGGTGGAAAGGGACCTTTCGAATGGAGGCATAGGTTGATTAAGTCTCGTGGACCAATGAATGAAGGAGTGATAAGAAGTTATCCCAACCTTCACTGACCAGTCTTATCCAATGAAAGTACCCATGCTTCACGTGGCACCTTCCAATGGTACGAAAAAGTATGATATGAAATCTTCTCTGGGTACCACAACAAACCTCTGCAACCACCTCTGATATCCCTAGGAAAATCATCTAAGGTCACCAACTCGCAATCAACATCTTGGGGTACAGTCGATTGTCGAGATCGAATGTATGGGCTGGGTAATTGAGCCCAAAATCCTTCCAGAGGACTGATGCTAGATGGGTCAGTATCACTTCAGGAAAATCCCCCAATATATGATCTCTCCACTATGCTCATTCAAGCTTTGGAGGGGATATCTCCTCAAATCTCCTTTACATGACCTCATGTTTGACTCATATGTTAAAGGATCTTCCCAATTATACTTATACAATAGTTGGATTTGAATCTCCCTAAATCAAAATCTTATGTTTCTTTAATGGCCTTGGAGAGTTCAATATCTAACCTAAACCAAGGCCGTAACCCTAAACTTGTTTGTGAATCCTAGAAACAAAGTCTAGTACATTTTAAGTTTAGCGTTCATTTTAGAGGGTGTTTTTACTCAAAGGGTATGGAGTGAAACTGATGTTGTTTGAGACTCTTACAAAAATTAAACTTATAATAACACTAGAAAAGAAAAATTTACACTAATTCTTCAATGAAAAAGAGCTTCAAAAAATGAAAATGCATGAACAATCCTTCAAACCTTGAAATGCAATTTTTTCCTTTTCTATGCAAAATGCAGAATGCAACCTTTTGAGAAAAGAAAAAGAAGAAAACAAAAGGATGTTCTTTGTTATTTTTCCTTTGAAATGTTTTCAAGATGAGAATAAACCAAAATCCTATGCTAACATGTTTTTCTTTTTCAAATAAAAATGCAAAGAAAGAGACCTGACTAGCAGAAAAACTAGGTTTTTTGTTTTCTTTTTCTTTCTACCAAAGCAAAACTAACAAAAGACGATAAAATAAATATTTTTTTTAGTTTTGTGTTTGATAAATCCAATGAAGAAACAAAATAAAAGTCTCAAACTCAAATATAAACTCAAGTTTCAAAGATGACCACAACAATGACCAGAAACTTGAGATCTTGAGAACACGACTAATATTATAGTCATGCAATCCAAGGGATAAATGGGAGACAAATATGGATAAAAAAAAATTATTTTTCACCCAAATTTAAGTCCTTACTAACCTCTTATAAGCCAAAAAACGTTTTGGGGCCAATATCCCCAAAAAATACCCCCAAACTAGTTGAAATAGGGCTCCAAAAAGGCTGAAAAACAAGCAGAAAAGTCACTTTTTGGAGGCATCCGCGGGTCATCCCACCGCGAATAATGCATATAAGATTATATATGTGGTTTTTATCACTGTATTAAGTGTGGATGAAGTTTATTTGTGGTTAGGACTTTCACAAAGCCCAGATATCCATGATTCGGCCTTGTACAATGCGTAGATATGGCCAACACTTATGTGTTTTTTTTTTACTAAAATACGCGCTTTACCCCTATATAAAGGAAGAATATGTACATAGTTAATGTGAAAGAAAAGAGCATATACAATTAGAAAAGCTTGGAAAAAATGGGTATAAATCCCAAAACTCAAAATGGAGCAGAGAGATGAAAAGTAAGCCAAAAACACTGGGAAACCAAGAGAAAGCACTTTTAGAATGATTTTAGAGGTTTTAGAGACTTAAAACAACAATCAAAAGAAAAACCAAACCTAACAGGATCATATTTCACTGAAGAACCAAGATAGACCCTCCCAAAACTGAGAGAAAGGATAAAAAATTCTAATTGTTACACAGATCCACGACTGTGTACATTAGGACTTGTGGACATTTGCGGGTCATACAAAGGAAAATCATGGATATTCATGACTCAAAAAGGGACAAAGAGCAGATGCACCATTAAAAATTGAAAAATAAAAAATCCAATCTAGAAGGAGGCTTCTAGAAACTTTGGACAAAGTTTCTAAATGGAAAATACTTTGAAACAAAATCCTAGAAAATAGGAAAAGTTACGGAAATCAAAGACAACACAGGACACCCTAAGACTGACCCAAACTAGGAGAAGACATCCCCAATGGAGTCGCCAATTATCTTAAGATATTTTTCTCTTGTGACCTTGGGTCATGTCACAATAGAGAGAGACCATATATAAAAGGCAGAACCTACCCTCACACACAACAACGCTATGAGAAAATAACTACTTTGAGGAGGGAGAGAGAGAGAGAGAGAGAGAGAGAGAGAGAGAGANNNNACGTTTGATGTTGATCCTCGCTCTCCACCTTTGATGTTTCTCCTGATCTCCACCAATATCAACCTGCAAAACATGACCAAGTCTATGCTGGAACAAGGTAGTTATGAATTCAAATCATACATATAATGTGCAGATATTCAAGTATATGAAAAAAACTAACATATATCAACATATTGAGATCAATTTACACATGTATGGAGGGAAATATAACGCTTTTATTGAAAATGGTAAAATTGGGTAGTTACAACCTAACTTGAACCGTCGGCACTGCCTCGAAGCCAAGTGCCCAAGTTCCTCCGCTGGTCCTTGAAGCATCTACTCAACATGATTTCCCTTCCTCGGATGACTCAGTAGGGATAGGAACACACCCTATAGTCACATAGGAGAGAGAAATGAGTATTGGAAATCAAGTTCCAGAATCTAGGGGATGCTACTCATAGCATAGGGGAGATAAGGAAGTTTGCAAATTCTTCAACATAACTTTTCACCTTGGTTATCCTCCTCAAACATGCCCTCAAAGGTGCCTTTACACCATCCTTAAGGGGTTGAGGTGGTTGAATTCCATTATTTTGGGACCAGAGGAGTTTGGCAATGGTCCCAACATAAAAAACAACCCGAAAATGTGGATTATTTTATTTTTCACATTTTTTGAGGGAATCCACAAGTTTCACACTAGAAAGGCACGAACATCCATGGTTTGCACACTAGTGACCCGCGGATGGTGACAAAAATGTTGTTTTTTAGATGATTTTGATGCAGGAGGATGAGATTTATATTCGCAATCTAGGGAAAAGGACTAATCCATCTCACAAATGCAAATGATGTGGAAAATTGTGGTATAAAATACGTGAACAAGGAGGCATCCTTATCCATGTCATGAGTGCACCCAAATTCAACTACCCATTTTTTCTATGTAGAACGAGACAACATGGCCTAAGAAGTCCTAACTTGGAAGGTAAAATTATCAACGGCTCAACATACAATGGACACGTCTCCTTTAATGTGTTTAACCTTCTCCTCTAAATCATCTATCTTCTCATAGTAGACTTTCTTCACATGTCATGTCTTTCAATAGTGCTGACATGTATTCTTCTTTCGACTTCGCCAAGGGGAATTTATCTGTCTCTGAGGTTTTTGTTCGTGGTATCCAAGATTTTGTGTAGAGGCATCAAACTATACTTTATCCCTAAGATACATCTTTCCCTTTCCCTTGAGCAAGTGGGCCTGGTGTTTACCACCAGTCTTGCCTTCTTCAAGTAGTATGTGTTAATCAACAATCAAAATATCATGTAAAGATTCAAAGTTGTAATCCTTACCATCTTATTTGTGTTCTTTCCAGTTGGTGTGTAAATTTGAAACAAACACATCGAATGGTGTTCTCAAGTTCATCAAGACCAAATCGATGAGTTGTTCATCCTTCTTCTAATAGTTATTTCCACATTCTCCCAACTTAAACTGGAGTTCTTTGACATGCACCAAATATTCCTCCATTATGTCAAAATAATGAGGATCGAGAGATCAATTATTTCTCCAATTGCATGACATGGCTCTCGGCGACTCAGTCGAACAATGACTTCATCTTCTTCCATACTTGATGAGGGTATTTGATTCCACTGAGGTGAAATCAAATCTCCTATGATATGTAGGTCGTGATGAACCCTACAACCTCATCCTTCTTTCCATCAACAATGAACTTTGTCTAGTCGTTTGTTGGACCTCGAATCACAACCTTTGTATACTGCCACAATCCTTTTCTCTTTGGCAGTGTTTCCATATATGGTTTCCATACTACATAATTTGATTCGTTCAGAACAACAAGATTGGTCTTCGAATCCATCTTCGATATCTAGATAGAAACTGGTCTATTTCAATAATTTTCAATCAACAAACCACCTTCCCAAATTTAATCACACAACAGATCTGACTCAGTAAGGTTTGTAGATAATAGGTCGAGGTTTTAAACCATCATCTCTAATACCGTGTTGGGGAATAGGGAAGAACATGACATGAAATAGAAAAGATAGTATTGTAGATAATCAAAGAGGAACAAAAAAATTCTAAGATAAAGGGAGGTGTTTAAAGACACAGTTACAACACTTAAGCAAATCACGTTGTGATCAGAACATCATTGTGCATGTTGCACATATTGATTTGCATGATCTATTTCACAATCTCCATGATAATAATGACCTAAGGGGTATGTTTTTTATAGCTTCAATATCTAACCAACTTCCATAGAATCTGGAATATCTTGTCCACATGTAACCATTAGATGTTAGAGTTGACTCTGTCAAATACGTGTTGTCAAGTCGGCTCGACAAGAATTCTCGACCTCACCGCCTAAGCATCCAACTCGTAGTCTATTGTTGGGTTGGTCGATCCATTGCCTAACTATCTTCGACTATTGGTTGACTGTCCAATTGACAGGCACATCGAATGCTCGATCGACTAGTGTAGTGTGTTGGTTGATTGCATGATCAACTGTATGAATATGTTGGTTGACCTCTCAATCGACTGAACCTAGGAGATGTGTGATGAACCATCAATGCTTGATTTTCCAACATGGGTCAGATTGAGGGTAATTTTTTAGTAACCTTGATAAGAACTAGAAAATTTCTTCCTACCAAGTGTGTAGTCATCGTAAAGCCTCTTCCTTGGGATATGTGTCCAATTATTTTGGTCGGGACTCGTATATTCTCAAGCATAGGGAACTCACTCGGGCATCCCCTGGTCCTAGTGATTTAGGGTTTTATGTTTCAAAGGATACTGAGCCTAGAAGAGATGGTAGTAATTCAACTCTAAAACACGCTCAAGAGAGAGCTTATCATGAGGTCTCAAGGGGTAGGAAAAGTCTCATTTCTGGGGTTCTCAAAGTTGGAAAATCATCTTCATGTGGGCCTCCATGAAGATATTATCATTTAATATTTGTGGCATAATAGGGAGGGCCAAAAAAATTTCCCTCCGAAGAATTTTTGATGTAGAATGTCCTAAGGTAATATTGCTTCAAGAAACCATGGGGGTAAATGATTCTTTCACTCTTGATTTGTTCAATCTTTGTAACGTTCCCACGACCCCACTTGGGAACCATCACTAAAACTTGCCTTCTGTCAAGCAATAAATTTTTGAATTTCCTTCAACTCATCCCATTAATTCTTTCATGCCATTTATTAATTAATATGCCCTACATATGAACATAATTATGTAGTCCTACAACATGTAATCCATGCATAATTATATACAATTATAACATAAAATAATGAACGTAAATAACCATACTGTATTCATAATAAACACATGAAAGAACACATATCCTTTAATTAAAATCATTGACTTGTTGCAGACCACAAATGTTATTTCTAGTCGTAGACTTTGTTGTTCATTCACTCTCAACAATAAGTCACCCTTGAGATGGGGCTATGACTCCACCAAGGCAAAGGATATATACTCCAAACTAAGGTCCAACATCACACAAATTTAGGACAAGGCCAATGGAACCAACTCTAGCAATAGTCCCACCTCACAACCTCTCATTCCCCACAGCCTGTCCCACCCAAGGAAGTGTACCCCTTCATTGCTCCATAGTCTTTCGACTATCCCACTTCCCTTCCATGGCTTCAACAACATGCTAGACATGAATTCTCATAGCTCTATGGCACTTGGAACACAAGTCTGTTCAAAGAGTTACAAAACCCACTATGCCAACACACAAGGAGACCTATTCCCAACAATTCTCTCACCCAAAGAGAATGATCCACAGGCCTGACAACTTTCTTCTTCAACCCAAACCACCAACAATTTACAGGGTAACAACAAATTCATAGTTCCCACTCTCTAGGAAATGGTATAGATGATATAATGGAATAATGGAATGGAATGAATGAGAATTAAACTAAATTCCTATGCTTGTTCCTATCTTGACTCATGGCACTCAAGGAAATAATTTGACTCCACTTGGTGATTTGTTCCCCTCCCTTGGGAACTTAGGTTAACACAATAATATAAAGTCTTAGAACCGAGGAATAATATTTTTTTATTCCTTGGCGTAATCCCCCTTGACTTAGCCCCTTATCCCCCTTTTCCTCTTGTGGAGTCCTAGCCCCTCATACTCTTTCATCTAACTTGGTCTGCAACAATGGTGTATTTCATTAATTTGAGTGTGATTACATATTGAATTTGTCAGGATCATTGGCCTTTCAACACATAATCTCCCTGGCCTAAATCACATAGGCACTTTGGATTCAAAACACATAAACATAACCATGCATGCCCCAAAATACCTATGTACACAAGGGCACGTAGGCCCCACACATCCTGGCTCATCAACATTTAAAACATATGTACATTTACAACTTGGGGGTATTACAAATATTTCCTAGGTGGGGATTTGTTGGGGTGGACTTCATTGGTAATTCTAGTGGTTTAATCATGGGTTGGTCCTTGAATTGAAAGTTATTAAACTCTTATTCCATTTTCTATAGTATTCTATCATATCTTTTCATTGCTCAATTTATATGGTCTATATGATGGTAAGGAGGTTTTCTGGTCCAAAATTTTTGGGTTGCAGTTTCTGAGTTTGGACACGCTCAACATTGGCGGAGATCTCAATTTCATTATCAATAGGAAAACAATTAGGGCTTCAAGGCCTGTTAAGATAATTTGGCCTCATTTTTTTTTACAGTTTTGAACTGCAACGATTAGTTGTTGTTGAACCAACAAAGATTTGAACCACTTGGAGCAATGACAGAAGTGGGGAGGAAGGAATTGCCAAATGCTTGGACAATTTTTCAGTTCACCATAACATTATTGAGACAATTGGTTTATATAGATCATGGGTCGACCCAACTCGTGTTTTTTATCATTTCCTTATCTTACTATAGTTAGGTCTACCAAATGGGAGGTTTGTATCTCCCTTCAAATTCAATTTGAGTTGGGTAAATATGGAGGAGTTCCCATCATTGGTTAGGAGTAACTAGCACAAGTTTCATCCCGGTATCCAATTCGTCTGCAAGTGTGAAGTTTGTCGTAAATTTCATGTGACTCAAGGGCCTAGTCTCAGCTTGGGCTAGGGATAGAAGGAGATCACCAGATCAAGAATTAAGGACTACTAAGGATAATATTGNAGTCCTTCTAGGGGGTTCTGGAGGCAATGGAAGAATGTTGAATTCTTGAATCCTGTCGGCATTCCTTATTACTTGAACATGGATAGACATGGTGTCTCAAAATTTGGGATCTATGGATAGAGGTGAGTGATCAAAACACTAAGTTATTTTAGAAAATTTCCAATTATAGGAGAAATAAAAACATCCTCTGGGAGCTTGAGGAGATGCAAGCTGGAAACTATGTTCATGGATTCCATAACTTGGTGGCTCTAGGGGTTTCTCACTTACAGAGGATATTTAAGGAACCTAATCAAATAAAGATGGATTCTATACTTAAACAACTTGCTTATTTCCCTCCACTTACAGTATATGAGGAAAATTGTGGTATATATAGAGATATTTCTTAAGAATAACTATGTGGAGTTTAACCTCTTTTAAAAAAGACAAAATTCTCAAGCCAGATGGTTGGACTACAAAATTATTTTAGAACTTCTTTGATACAATGGGTGATGAATCTCTCTAGGTGGTTGAAGAGTTGCAATCTTTAGGTCACCTCATTCCGTGTATCAATGCCACCTTTGCGACAATCGTTCTTCCTCTAATTATTTTCGACCTATTTCACTTTGTAACTTCCTCTATAAAATTATTTCAAAAATGATTTCTTATCGACTAAATATTTCACTATCTTCCTCAATCTCTACAGAAAAATTTGTTTTTTTGAAGGGGAGGCTATTTCATGAAGTTATAGGCTCAACCCAAGAAGGGATTCACACCATCAAGGTCCATAAATGTCTGATCTCTGTGTTCAAAATTTATCTCTACAAATCCTATGATATGGTCTCCTAGATTTATCTTCATATTATTCTATTGCATGTGGGGTTCAATTTACTTCTTGTTAAGTGGATCATGGCATGTGTAACATCCGTTTCTTTTTTAGTTCTTATTAATGGGGCATGCATTTCTTTCTTCCATCCAGGCCGTGGCCTTCACCAGGGTTATCCTTTGTCACCCTCCTATTTTTTTTAGTGGTGGATGGCCTTAGTCGTGCACTAGATGAATAAAAAAGAGTTAAGGGTCTTCTCAAGGTTCATTTGGGGAAATCGGCTAAACTTAACCACTTGTTATTCGTGGATGGCATTCTAATATTTTGTTCATATGGACAACATGATGGTAATGTCTTGAAGGAATATTTGGCTCTTTTCTACGAGGCCACGAGCATGATTAGCAATGCCAAGAAATATTACAGATATATGTTGGATGTTCAAGGGCCTCATTATAATTTATTTGAGTCTTTGTTCAATTTTTCCATACATGATATGGGGGACAGTTTCAAGCATCTATTCTTTAATATTAAACCAAATAATTATGGGTCTGACGACTGGAGGTGGTTAGTGGCTAGGGTTGATGGTAGGATTCAGTTATGGCATAACATATGGATCTCTCATGGTGGAATAATTGTCTTAATCAAATCGGTGATTGAAGTTATCCTGGTATATTGAAATCTGTTAGCTAATATCCCAAAAGGGGTTTTGCTTGAATTCACAAAATTTGTTTTAATTTCCTGTGGAAATGTTAAGCCCTAAATAGTGGCACATTACCCCTTAATTGGGGCATATTACATTAGTGTTTTTATTTTATTTAAGTGGGCTTGGGTCCATTAGTTGTAATTGTACCTCCTAGTCTCCTATATATAGCAAGGATACCTTTTCATTTGGAATCATCTTGTATTTGTAAATTTATGTGGTGTATAAGGAGGTTTCCCCCTCGAAGAGGATTATTATCTAAAATTATCTCTTTTTCAAGGCGTTGAGTACTCATTCTAAGGTTTTTTATGCTATTTTTATATTTGGTTCTTAACATTTGGTATCAGAGCTCAAGGTCTTGGGGTTTCGTTGTTGCATCTGAGACACCTTGTAATTTTCGCTATAATTTTTTTTCAACAATGTTTCAGAAGGTACTCCTTGGAGGATGTTTAGTATATGGATCAAGGTACTTGGGGTTCAAATTTAAGCTCCTGATTCCTTATACTTTAGGAGATATAGGATGTGTAAGATAGGGTTCTGGAATCATCATGAATTTAGTCATCACGAAATTTTCGCTATACAATTTTTTTTGTGATGTTTTAGACCCTAAAACTCAGAGGATATTCATATAAACTATCAAGGTAGCTGTGATAAAAATTTCAGCTTCTGTATCATCCTACTTTTGTATATACACCCTATGTAATATAGGGTATATGACTAGTCATATTAACTAGTCTCAAACAAGTGTTCCGGGTAAAACAGTGATATATTCTTCAATGCGTATCCAAATTAAGTGAGACTAGTTGCATTGGATAATGGACAATATTTAGTATTTTTGGTGTGATTTTTAGAATCAAATATCAGATATTGTGCTCTTGGCACGCTTTACATATATGCTCTCCTAGAAGGGACAAAAATAAGAAAGGCGTGGGGAAGTTACCATAACTTCCACTTGGCACATCCAATTTTGATCAGACTTATAGAATTGCAGAGAAGACGTATCATAGAACTACATAACAAAATTTTCAGACCCAGAAGGGATGAAATTTTGGATATACAACAGAAGAAATCAAGGTTTAAAAGTGATACATGGTCAACACGCCACCAAAAAAGGGAATTTCTACACCAAATAATCCTTTAGACAGTCCTACTTGGACTCTTGATGAAGGTGAAGAAATGCGCATGGACATAAATGTTTTACAAAATAAGACTGTAACAAAATATGAACTACAAAAGATGATGGATTCAACTGAAGCTAAGTTGGAGGCAATAATGGATACTAAGATGGATGGTTTAAAAAAGGAGGTCATGGAAGGATTGAAAAATTTCCTAATAGAGAGGCCACCTGAAAGTGAAAATGTATCCCATGAAATTCATGATGAGGACACAAGGAAGATGAATCAAGACTGGAGAAACTCTTACTTTGGGTTGAATACCAACCACTTTCCTAAGATCGATATGATGAAGTTTGATGGCAAGGATACAATCACATGGATACTTCAGATGGAGTAGTTCTTTGTGTTACACATTATTTTGGTCACCCCAGTGATCCACTGACATGTGTTCATGTTCCCATGAAGAGATAAAAAGAGTCTTTCTCCATGAGGAAAGTGATTGGCTTTCTCTTCTCAAAAACCCTTTTAAGGAAGGTCGTTGCAGGCTGCTCTATCCAAAGGGTGCGATGATGCCTGATTGTCGCATGTTGCACCATACTTAGATTGAAATGCCGTCGTAGGCTGATAAGTACGTGGGGTGCGACGATGCCAAAAGCTAAGGAAAAGTCAAACTTCATGAAAGTTCTAGAAGGGGATCTTCTGGAAGATGAGGTGGCCTCCGAACGGTTTGGATCTTACTCGCTTCTTTGATTTGGTGGGATCATCCTAATCTCCTCATCCATCTCTCTTTCACACTATATATTAAAGATGGATCTCTCATGGAAAAGGCTAGCGTTGAATAGGCTAAGATTTGTATGGAGAGTTCTACTTCCTCTTGAGAGCTTTGCTTTAGTTCTACAAGCTACATGGTGGATCTTCTTCATTCAAAGGCTTTGGAGCAAGTTCGTGTGTTGGAGAAAAGGGTCATTGAAAGGGGAACTTGCGACATCAAGGATTTGGTTGTAATCTCCACTTTCATTTTAATATGATACAACAATATGTTTCTTTCCCATAAAACTAGTCTTGTTTTATTGTATGATTCCTTGATCACATACATAGGTTCTTATTGGGTATATTGTATTTCTTTCACTTTGGTTGGCTTGTGTTCCCTTGCAGGTTCAATTTCATTGGAGTATTAGAATAGAGCTAGGATGTAAATGACATTTAAAAGGTATGTTGTTTATCTCTTGTTAACTAGTAAACTCAATAGTTAGAGTTTAGGGAAAGTCTTATATTTTGTTCTGCTTTGTTCTAGTTTCCAGTGGGATCTAGGGAGATCTGTTTATGTCCACATTTACCGATTAATTCGATAAAAAAATTGGCGACCATAATGGGGATACAAATTCCTTTTGGTTTTTTCTTCTTATTTTCTTTTAGTCTGCCTTCTTTTGGTTAAATTCATTCTCTGAGTCTGTGGGTGATCCATCTGGACTCCCTGGGTCTGAAAGTTCAGTTAGATTTTTTTTCTTTCTTCCATTTTTCCCTAGTTACAGAGTTCGTCGCACTGTACCATATATACATCCTGAGATGACCCTCAGATGTCGCACCCTGCTTGTGAAAACCAGTGCAACGATGTTGCACTCTACTCTATTGGTAGCCTACGACAACTTTAGCTCGTCGCACTGTGCCCTACTGTCAGGCTGCGATGATTCTTGTAGGAAATATTGGAGTGAGACAATTTGTCTTTTTTCACCCATTTTTGCCTCAGTTTCCTAGGATGAACTTCTGATACCAGTATTTGATTGATATATGAGTTTAAAGCTTGCTTTTGATTGGTTTTCATGGATTGAAAGTCTTTCTTTGTAATTTTGCAAGTTTTTGCTTTTGATATTTGTCACAAGGATATAATCTTTGGATCTTGATCTGAGTGCTTGTTTGACAAAGGGTATTTGATTTATTTGGAGTTTTGGATTGATTTTAATTTCTAGATTGTTTGTTGATTAAGAGACATTTTTGTTTGCATTTGACAAAAGGCTTTCTTATCTTTTTCATTTTTTTCTACATTACAAGTTTGATTTGGGAATTGTGTTGTGAATATCTTGATTTTCTTGGATTACAGTTTCCTTTCACCATTACATATTTGATTTGATTTAGGAAAGGAAGAATTGAACTTATTTATTATTTTTAGTAATTTTTCATAAGAAAATTATTGCATTCAAAATACTTGGTTAAGAGAGAAATTGGAAAATTGTGTAGTTCATGATTGTTTGGGATTTTGTTCATTCGAAATTCAGAAATTGTATTTCGTAGCTTTTGTACTTCAAAAGAAATACCTTCTCCCTATTGTAATTAGAGTTAATCGAATTGAAATATTACATATTCATCTCTTCTTTCATTTTATTGGGTCAAGGTCACAACATCATTAGTTTCATTCCCGTCTCCCTTTTGAGTAAACAACAATCTTTAAAATACAACGTAATTTTAAAATTTATTAGCTACTTTTATTTTCTAGAAATTCTATTCACCAACATTATCTAGGATAACGCTTTGGAATAAGTTGTAAGGCACACTCTCCAAAGCATCAAAACACACAATAGTATCTTGTGATAGGGAGATTTCAAATTGAGTTGCTACATTTTGTCCTGGGAAGACCTAACACAAGGGTCAATCATGAGGTCACATTAATACTGGCAGAGTTACTCACCCTACTTTGTTGGTCTTAGTGTAGAGATTGCGTGTATTATTGGGGGTCACTTGAGAGTATACCCACAATTATGTGTGGGAGCTCCTCGAGTTGATTTCGGGCTAGATACCCTACCTATGCGCGTGGATCATACTGTCAATTGTTTCCCCATGCATCATTGTTGTAGTTGGTAACCTTAGTAGCCCATCTCTTTAGGGTCTTTACATGAGGTGACTGTGAAGGGGCAAGTCTTCACAGTACCTGGAATCGACATTGGCCAAACTCACTCGGGCTCCTTGGAGGGTATACCCACGATTATGTGTGGGATCTTGCGCCAGGGTGTAATTCTGTTAAGAAGGTTGTCAACGCAATTTTTCCACCCGCTTTATCCTAGCCCCTTCTTGTCTTGATTTCATGACGTTGGATTTCATCACCAACTAGTGACTTCGAAATAAGAAGGTTTGTTTTCTTGGTTTGATTTCTAGATTTTATTAGTGAGTGTTGTTTGTTTCTCTAGTTGGCCATAGAATTTTTTTTCGTTCTTTATTTGGTTGAGCCAACATCGGTCTTCGTCATTCACATAGGATGCAAGGAATACCCCCGGAAGATCCAAAAGGTTACCTTCCTTTGCTTCCTAAATCACTAGAAGGCTCTCATGAGGGAGTAGTCAATAATGAATTTGCCTCACAGGTTGGAAGTTCACACTCTTTATAGGGATTCCGAATTGTTTTGGATTCTTTAGAGGCATTCCGACTTCCCCCAAATCCGTTATTGAGTATTCGACAAGACACACATTTTCTCTAGATGAACTCATCGGGATAAATTGTTGTTGTTGACAATACTGAAGTACCTACACCTGTCATTTTGTCACAACCACTCATCCAACAGGCGATTAGTCATGCTCAATATCTAGATCTTGTTTATTTGCAAATGGGAATGCTTTATGACTTGATCCCTGATGCTCCTCGTCCTTCCATGAATCCTAACCCAACACCTTTGGTATCTTCTCATGCTATTGATGGTGTGATTGACACCTTTCATGTTGAGACTCAGTCCACACACGCCAGTCACACCAACCCCAATCCTACCGCTTCTAATGTACAAAATACTCCTACTCCTACTCCTTCTTCCGGTAAAACTTCTGAAGTTAATTCGGTTCAATCTACACCTACCGGAAAAAACAAAAATAAAAATAAAGGGAAGGGTAAGAATAAGAAGGAAAAAAATAAAAATCAACAATTTGAGAAGTCCAAAATGTCACCCACTGATGAGAAAGATAAATGTAAACCTTATTACCCTTGCCTTATTTGTAGTGACGATCATTACATGAAAGATTGTCCAATACACACTGAGGTTACTAAGTTCCTCCAAGGGACCAATAAGCCTCCTACACCTGTCGTTTTGTTGCAACCTTTCCCTTCCCAGCAGCAGGCCCAATTGGTCATTTATGACCAACCTTCTCCTTCTACATCATCTTATGTCGTTATGTGTACTAGTTACTCCAAGAAGAACGAATTTGCAGTCACAACTCGAGCCAAATATTACTCTCCATAGAAAGAGAAAGTTGATGAAATACCACCTTCGTTGGTTCAACTTCCTCCTCCCACCTCACCTCCAAATGGTCCTCTTCATATTGAACAACCGGGCCTCGATACAGTTCTTCTCCCTCCTCTCAAGGGCATTGTTTGAAAGTCTTCGTTCAATCCTCACGCACATGCTGCCCAAAACTACAACATTGTAGAAGACCTTGCACAAGCACCCTCCGCAATGTCGACTCTTGAAGTCCTTCAAAGTTTTCCTACTCAACGGAAGGTGTTGTTAAAGACTATTGGTGGAATTTATCCTACCGATACTAATTTAATAATCTTTGACTTGGAATATCATATTCTAATGCTTCCTCCTCAATTAGCGTTTCATATCCAAGTTGTTGTGGAGAAAAAGAATATCTGTAGGACCATTATTGATGAAGGAACCTTGACTTGTGTTATGTTCATTACTTGTTGGAAAGATATTGTCTCTCCTGCCCTTACCGAGTCACACAATACTCTTAAGGTCTTCAATGTACAGGTTTTAAACCCTACAGTGTTCTTCCTTCGTTGTCTATTACGTTGGAAGGTAAATCGGTTAATGTCGAGGTTGAGGTATTTTATGCACCTCTTGATTATAACCTTCTACTTGGTCATAGCTGGATTGATTCCATGCGCACAGTTGTGTCTACCCTTTTCCATGTGTTACATTTCCCACACCAAGGAAAGGTCGTTACTGTCGACCAACTGGCCTTCTTTAATTATGATTCCTGTACTAGCAACGTACCTTTCATCTCGAAGACACCTCCCAGTTATGAGAATGTTGGTGTGGGTATTTTGAAATATTCAACTTTGATGGGTACATTTCCAATCCCACCACCTAATATTCCCCCTCCTTTTGTTGCCTTGATTAACATGATATCAACCATTGTTTGTGAAAACTCGGAGTCATATGAACCATGGATAGTACCTATCTCTGGTTATTATCTTCGTTATGATGACCGAATGCCTTTAAGTCCAGTCAAATTAGCTTATCAAGCTATTCAATCAACAACCCCCTCTTCTCCTTATCTCTGTGATACATCTCTTGATTCATTTCACATGATATTTCCCACTGATGATATGATCATGTCGATCATGTCTATGGAAGGTACTCCATGGGACGATGGGCATCATCCATCTATCCTCTTCCTAGAACGTGACACCATAGAGAGTTACCAATGGATTTTGACTCCGCCGACCGTTGTTGTTATTTCTTTAATTCCTGAGTTAACACACGATGTTTTTTATGAAGGGAAATTGGGAAATATTTCACCTACCATTCCTCTTGACATATCGATTAAACCTAGAGTCGTGGAAAATGTTCATATCAGCGCCTCATGTTCTATTGATGAGGTTCACACTTATAAAGCCCTTTTTCAAGAATTTTGTGACGTTTTTTCTTGGAGTTATGAAGAAATGCCAGGTATTGATCCTGATATTGTTGTGCATGAGATTAAGACATATCCGAACGCTAAACCCGTTCGACAGAGACTTCTCCCAGTACATCCATATAAAGTTGTTGCTATCAAGCTTGAAGTTGGAAAACTTCTCAAAGATAGCTTTGTCTATCATGTGGCTTTGACTGATTGGGTATCCAATCTTGTTCCGGTAAATAAGAAACAAGGTACAATATGCGTTTGTGTCTATTATAGGGATATAAATGAAGCTTGTCCTAAGGAAAATTATCCTACCCCTTTCGTTGACCAGATTGTTGACGACTATGACGGGAGTGAAATATTCTCTTTGATGGATGGTTTCTTCGACTATAATCAAATAAATATTCTACCAGTGGATCAACACAAGACTGCTTTTATTTTCCCTTGAGGAACCTTTGCCTACCAAAGATTACCCTTTCGTCTCAAAAATGTTGGTGTGACCTTTCAGCATGCTATGTCTTACTCTTTCCATGATATTAAGCACATTGTACAACCCTATCTAGACAATCTACCGGTGCATTCCATGCGTCGTCAAGATCACCCGACACATTTACATGCCATTTTCCTATGCTTTTGTTATTATCGCATATGTTTGAATCCACACAAATGTGTTTTTTGTGTGGAGTTCAACCGAATTCTCATTTTTATTGTGTCTATACATGAGATTCCAGTAGACCCCTTTAAGGTTGAGTCTATTCTCAATATACCTCCTCCTTCCACACTACACCAACTCCAAAGTTTGCAAGGGAAGGCAAACTTTTTGCGTCGATTCATTCCCAATTACGCTGAATTAATGAAAGGATTCACTCGGCTTCTCAAAAAAGGTTATGAATTTGTATGGGACGATACCCCAAACAAAGATTTTGAGGCTTTGAAACTCGCCTTAACCCATACACCACTGTTGTTTCCCCCTGACTATAGCCAAGATTATTTCATGTATTTAGCTGCTTCAGAATCTACCATTGCTATGGTCTTAGTCCAAGAGGATGATTCACACAATGAACATGTTATATACAATTTGAGTCAGAGTCTCACAAATACCAAAACCAAATACATACATGTGGAGAAACTGGCCTTGGAAGCTGTTCAAGTTGTTCAACGTTTTCCTCACTACATCTTATTACGCAGAACCACGGTTATTTCTGATTGCAACCCTATGCAATATATCCTTACCCGACAATTTTTTGGGGGAAAGTACTCCAAATGGATAGTTATTCTCCAGGAGTTTGAACGTGCCAAGTTAAAGAAGTCTTTGTTTTTTGTCAAATTGATATGTGACCTTCCCTCTACTGAGACAAAAAATGTGGCATAGGATTCTTTACTTGACAAATCCCTCTTTCTGATCAATTATGATGATGTGTGGTACATATATTTTATCATCTATCTCCAGACTTAAAATTTTCATCCTGATCTCTCTAGTACAACTCGTCGTCGTATACGGTATCAAGCCCGTCAATACATCATCATTGGAAATACCATTTACCGTCGTGGTGTTGATTCCATATTTCGACGATGTCTCACCTATGATGAAGCTGAGAAATATTTTAATGACTGTCACTCTAGAGCATGTGGTGGTCATATTTCTGGGTATGCCACTGCCCAAAAGATCTTACGAGATGGTTAGTTCCAGCCTTCATTGTTTAAGGATTGCATTAATGTCGTCCAGAAATGCCACACTTGTCAAACTTATAACAATAAGATCCAATCTCACCCTGCTCCTCTTCACCCTGTATTGTTCATTGGTCCATTCGTCAAATGGGGCATTGACTTCATGACATGTAACCCTCACTCAGTCGGGGGGCATGGATACATTATTGTAGTTGTGGATTATTTCACTAAATGGGTCGAGGCGATGCCTACATTTGATAACATCGGGAAAACTGTGGCATTGTTCATATTCAATCATATCATTACTAGATTTGGTGTCCCTCAAGTCATCGTTATTGATCATGGTAGTCATTTTCGTAATTTTATGATGTCTGAACTTACTGAAAAGTTGGGTCTTCACCATGAAAACTCAACCCCCTATATCCACAGGCCAATGGCCAGGTTGAGGCAATTAACAAAGTTATCACTACTATGCTTCGACGGATGGTAGGAATTCATAAGTCAAATTGGCACACAATGTTGTTTTCAACATTATGGGCCTATCAAACATCTGTTAAGTCTGCCACGGGATTCACACCTTTCCAATTAGTATATGGTATCGAAGCAATTTTTCCCATTGAATGTGAAATATCGTCTTTGAAACTAGCCATTGAACTTCTACCTAACACCTCTATTGAAGAGGAACGTCTTTTGTATTTGATGCAATTAGACGAAACCTGTCGTGATTCCACCTTAGTCATTGAAAATAAGAAGAAACGTGTTAAAGCCCAGTATGACAAGCATGTCAAGCCATGTGTTTTTTCTGAAGGTGATCTAGTCCTTCTTTATGAGCAAGATCGTGATTTGCTAGGGGCCGATAAATTCGAGCTCGTGTGGAGGGGTCCTTATATTGTCAAACGAGTGTTGGAGAAATGAGCTTATGAGCTGGTAGATTATGATGGAATCCATTTGAGTGAACCTAGAAATGGGCTTTACTTGAAGAAATACTATGCTTAAATCATTTCGGCATTAGTGTTGTGTATTTTTAGTGTATCATACTCTTGTGTGATTTTTCGTTGTTTGGTTTCGACCTTCAGCTGCTTACCTTGCATTGTGCTTGGTTTCCAAATGTCGATGTCTTCGCTAACCTACATTGGATTTACTGATGGTGCTAGTCACAGTACTCAAAACTTAGCGTCTATTGCTTGAGAAATCTATGCACCTATAAATGAATTGATCAGTCTACATGGTGTATGCTTGGCCATGCAACCAACAATATCATGGAATACAGTGAAGTCATCGAATTATTGACTAACGATGTTTCACTTGGAATTCGTCATCTTGTTGTATGACTTGATTCACAGTTAGTGGTATTACAGTTGAATAATGTTTATTCTATCCAAAGTCCTACATTGTTGAGGGTATATTTACGAATTCACCTCTTGGAACGTCATTTTGATTACCTTGAATATCAACACATTCCTAGATGTCTAAATACATTAACAGATGCATTGGCTAATTATGTGTTAGACAAACATTTGAGACATTTATAAAATCCAATCACATTTTTGTACATAAAACAAGTAAGCCGGTAGGAGCCTCATATTAATAACGATAAAAGTTTACAAAAAGTGTTTTTGTCCGAAGACCAAAATATCAAAAATGTGAAGCACATGGCTTCATATACAATAGAGCATCAAGGATGTTGCTCGCTATAACACGCGACTGCCCATGCTACTCTATGGAGCAGTCGACCGATGGATGCAGACACACCCATTGTGTGGCACTGATAATGCCTCAGAATATCACCTATAGAGGCATCTGTGATGTTCATTGTGACTCCCTCCAGATTTTGTTCTATGGTCTCAAAGTCAGCAGCAGCTACTCCTGCTACGACACCTCTCTCTCCTTGCCTCTTGATAAGGGATGAACCTGTAGGATGATAAGGTCCCACATCTGCATTTTTGAAGAGCATTTGATTAGTCACCGGATAAACAACATAAAAAACATTTTATATCTTTAAATAATAATAATAAAATGATATAAACAAAATTTCCTTCTTACCTATGTCCCCCCATTGGGAACCTTCGGGAAGAGATAGGTCCGGATATCCATGAAATTCTAGCCTGACATATGCATAATCGTCAACCATGAGCATTTGAGTTCTCACCTAGTCAAAGAAGACATCATTATACTTAATGATGGGACCAGATGTATGTCGGGCCATGAGGAATACCCACCTCTTCATTCTCGAATCCTGTGGAGTAGGTATACCCCACTCTACCTATAAGCGTAAAACTGGGACCCTCTCTAGGAAGAAGGATACCAAAATTGACCCGTATATGAATTGTTTCAACCCACCACTTCTGCACTTGGTCAATTGTTTTTTCATACTTTTAAGAACCCCTTCACACTAGTTGAAGACTCGGGGCTCCATACACTCCAGTGCATACTGAAAGTAGCTCTGCAGAGCCATATGGGGATCTATGCTCCCTACCATGTGTGTGATGGTATAGAGGATGGTCTTCAGAGGTAAGTCTTGTACATCCCTAATAGCGACTTTACCACTATGTTTCTTAGTACCCGACACACAATGTTCACTGATGTAGTGGTTCATAGGCTCACCGCCACCCCTACTACCTGTAAGTGTCACCCATGATCCATGGTGAGATGGTCATGTTAGGAAATAGATATCCTCGATATCTATAGTGAGTGTGTGGGCACCCACATGAAATTCTTGCTCATTCACATCCCACATGTGAACTAGGTACTCAAGGAGTATCAGTTGGGCCCTCATACCCTGGATCTTGAAGAATTTCAACAACCCACACTGTCGGAGGGCCATAATTTTTCTCGGGTCATTCCCGATGAAGTAGTATTCTTCTGTGTGCTCTCTCTCGCACCATTCCAACATCTTGACCGTGGACGACCTGCCAAGGAACCATAAAAAGAAATTAGAATCATAATTTTCTTTCCTGGAGGGTTTTTCTTGTTGGTTTCATCTTTTAAAACTTTTGGGTTGTAGACGTTGCAGGCCTGTGCATTTGCACAGTGCAAAGTCGTCGCACCCTAGCTTTAGGGTCGACTGCGACGATCTTAGATCGTCACAAGTCCCGATATAGGGCGCCTGCGACGACCTCCATGCATGGGTAACCCCAAAAAATCAACTCAAAAGCATATTTTTAACCAATGAAAATCAAATTTTAATCCATGAAAAGATGGAGGAGATGAAGAATACCTTTTCTGCAGAGATGATTCATGAAATGATCAGCCATGCAATCCACAATCCACCGTGGAAAATTGAGGTAAAAGGAGGGTTTGGAGCAATGTTTGGGTGAAGTTACAAATGAAATAGTGAAATGTGTTTTTTTTTACCCATTTTATTGATTTTTATTATTATTCATTTGAATATTATATTATTTTTTATGCTTCATCCAAACCCTAAAGTTATAACAACTTTACAAGTGGTTGATTTTTGTAGATAAAAAGTCTAGAAGTGAAACGTTGGAACAAGGGGCTACCTTTTTGGTTTGTTTTTACATATTTGTTGCATGTACAGACCCTTTTAGGGTTTTTTAGGAAAAACTCTGAGCAGAGTCTTAATTCTTTCTCATGCTCATAAAACTATGAGAATGTAATCGAGTAGTATTTTGTCATTTATTCGAACTCGTAATGGTGACATAAAAAATGAATCCTATGGAGTATCCTTTAAGCTCTTTTCACACTCCTTAAAAATGAAAAGATTGTCGAGCGACCTTGTTCTTTTCACGATTGTAAAAGTATTTGAAGAAAACATCTGATGAGTGGTAGATTATCACTTTTTCGGTCTCGTCGGATTAATTTACGAAAAAGGACCTGATGGAGTTCTCTTTAAGTGTTTTTCAGATTCTCTAAAATGGAAAAACCCCTGAGTTTTCTCTCTTTGGACTCGTTAAACAAACATTGAAAGACCCATATGGGAATGAACCACTCCTTCTTAGGGTTCGTTAAACATACTCTGAGGGACTCATCTGAAGGAAGATATTACATCAACAACCATATGTTATCCTCCTCAAGCTTGTGTAAAAATAAAGAGGTACTCGCCAAAAATGGTGGGGGAAAATTGGGAAATAAATGTGTCTCTGTAATTGTGTTAGTGGTAGTAATAATCACTCTTGAACATGACACCCCCCTTCATCATTGTATCTGGGTTGGGAAATCCATTTGTCTCTTGTTTGACCATCCACATGTCCATATGTTGGGTCCTCCTTGAGTCAATGATGTCAAGACCATTGTCGTGTCATTCATATGTTCAAGAGAAGTCTAACCTAAACAAGCCTTCTATTGAGTCGGCCATCTGCAGTTTTAAATTTTGTACCATGTCAGCCTTTCCTGTGTCAGTTTTGAATCACTTCATACTCTGATCTACCTCAAATATGTTTCATATTTCATGTCATTGATGGGGGATACATCAAGGACCTCCTATGACGAGTCTTTTCCTGTTGACTTCAACACATTATCCAGGAACAAGACTTAGAAATCATTCAGTACCTTAGAACCTGCATGCCTCAATGATAGATTTCTTTGCTTCTGACAGTGGGTTCACACCATTGACTCCTGATTGGAATATTCCATCGAGTGTTCGACTTCAACTCATTTATTTGCATTCGTTGGATTGTATTGGAGTACCTTGGGAGTCATTGACATCAATGGTGATTTCCCTCACACTTGTTAACGATTTTCATCAATGACCAGTAATCAAGTGGTTTCTACCATGTTCAACTTCAGCACCGGTAATCAAACGGTTAGATTTGTACTTAAGGATGATGGAAATGAAGACCCTGGATCACATTATTCTAATCCAGGTTGTGACGGAGTATTCATGATTTGTATTGACACATAGATCCACTTTGTATGTCTCGTGGCTATGTCCGAATTTGAGTCTTTTTAGAGCATAGATCCACAGAGTATTTTTGGTGGCTATGCCGATTCATAATGACATGGATCCACAATGTATATTTAGTGGCCATGAATCACTTGAAATTTATGTAATCTGAATATGGGAATGCCTACCCCAGACGATGGTATATTATTATGTTGATGCTGGATTGTTTGCAGGTTCCTGATCGGGGTGCTCCTTGTTTCTGACACACATTCTACAAAGTATATCAGCTGTCATGAGTTCTAGCTTCATAATTTGGGGGGAATTCTGTTACACATTATTTTGGTCACCCCAGTGATCCACTGATAACATGTGTTCATGTTCCCATGAAAAGATAAAAAGAGTCTTTCTCCATGAGGAAAGTGATTGGTTTTCTCTTCTCAAAAACCCTATTAAGAAAGGTCGTCACAGGGTGATCTATCCACAGGGTGAGACTATGCCTAATCATCACATGCTACACCATACTTGGACTACAACATTGTCGCAGGCTGCCAAGTACGTGGGGTGCGACGATGTCAAAATCTAAGGAAAAATCAAACTTCACGAAAGTTCTAGAAGGGGATCTTCTAGAAGATGAGGTGGCCTCCAAACGGTTTGGATCTTACTCACTTTTCTAATTTGGTGGGATCATCCTAATATCCTCATCCATCTCTCTTTCACACTATATAAATAGGGATGTCTCATGGAAAAGGCTAAGGTTGAATAGGCTAAGATTTGTATGGAGATTTCTACTTCCTCTTGAGAGTTTTTCTTTAGTTCTACAAGCTACATGGTGGATCTTCTTCATTCAAAGGCTTTGGAGCAAGTGTGTGTGTTGGAGAAAAGGGCCATCGAAATTGGACCTTGCGACATCAAGGATTTGTTTGTAATCTCCACTTTCATTTTAATATGATACAACAATATGTTTCTTTCCCATAAAACTAGTCTTGTTTTATTGTATGATTCCTTAATCACATACATAGATTCTTGTTGGGTATGTTGTATTGCTTTCACTTTGGTTGGCTTGTGTTCCCTTCCATGTTCAATTTCATTGCAGCATTGGAACGGAGCCAGGATGGCAATGGAAAGAGGAAATGACATTTAAAAGGTATGTTATCTATCTCTTGTTAACTAGTAAACTCAATAGTTAGAGCTTAGGGAAAGTCTTATATTTTGTTCTATTTTGTTCTAGTTTCTAGTGGGATATTTTTATGTCCGCATTTACCGATTAATCTGATAACACTTTGATCTACATGATGTGCCACACACACAAAATGTACAAATTGATTCTTTAGATTTATAAACCAATCAATTTTTGTGGTATTGATGGATTTTTTCTCGCAAATCACTTGTCACTTGGACAATTTTCATGAAATAAATGATAGCACACTATGAGGATACAATGATCAATACCTTCTTTAGCCAATTGATAAATCTCAAGAAAAAGGGTCCAGTTGCGGAGCACATTGAGAAATTCCAAATATTGAATATAAACGTAACGAATATTCCAGATGAGCACCTAATTGATGTATTCATAGGAACTTTAAAGGATAACATTCAACATGAGGTTTTCCTTTCGGAACCCAAATCATTGGAGAATGTGTTTAGGGTGGTGGGAAATGTTGAAAGTAAAAATATGGCTATGGCTACTAAAAGAACCACTCTTAACATCTATTTAGATAATAATGTTCCTTCTTCTAAAACACCTCAACCTACAAGGTTGACACCTCAAAAATTGGAGGAAAGAAAATAAAAATGTTTATGCTTTAATTGTGACAACAAGTACAATAAGGGACATAAGTGTGGTGAGAAGAAATTATTCTACATATATTGTGAAGAGGAAGAAGAACAAGAACAAGAACAAGAACCATATCCAGATGAAAGCATAGAAGATATTTCTTCTGAAGAGTTGACTCCCACAATATCATGTAATGCATTGGTTGGAATTAACACTCCTCAAACCCTCAAGATCGAAGGATATATAAAAGAAAATAAGGTAACAGTCCTATTTGATTCTAGTAGTACTCATAATTTCATTCACTATAAATTAGCCAAAGCTCTCAATTTCTTTATATATCTAGTGCCAGAGTTTCAAGTAATGATTGCAAATGGAGGAACTATCAATTGCTTAGGAAAATGCCATAAGATAAATATTACTATGGGGGAATATGTAATGAATAGTCCAATGATTTATATACCCATGGGTGGTGTTGATGTCATACTAGGAGTCCAATGGTTACAATCATTGGGAATAATGGATTTTAATTTTCAAGAATTTTTCATGAAAATTTCATTGGAAGGAAAATAAATTGAGTTAAGGGGTATCACAGGGAAACCCAGTAAGGTGATAAGATCTAATGGCATGAAAAAATTATTGAAAAAAAGGCATAAAGGTGTAATTGTATAATTATTCTCACTAGATGTTCAAACATCTAAGGCATCTATTCCCCTAGATCTCCAAGGGATCATTGATAAGCATTCCAAAGTATTTGAAGATATTCCCAAAGGTCTTCTACCCACTTAAATCATGATCATGCTATTCACCTAATCCCTGGGAGTATTCCTCCTAACATAAGGCCTTACAGATACCCTTATCCCCAGAAGAGTGAAATTGAGCATATGGTTGAAGAAATGTTGGAGGCTGGAATTATTAGACCTAGCCAAAGTTCTTACTCTACACCGGTGGTAATGGTACTCAAGAAAGAGGGATGATGGTGTATGTGTCCAGATTATAGAGAGCTCAAGAAGATCACTATTAAAGATAAGTTTCCCATTCTCGTCAATGATGAATTGTTAGATGAACTACATGGAGCAATCTACTTCACAAAGTTGGATCTCCATTTAGGGTATCATCAGATTAGAATGAAGGAAGGAGATATCCCAAAAACAACATTTTGAACTCATGAAGGCCATTATGAATTTTTGGTCATGCCTTTTGGCCTTACAAATGCACCTTCCACATTCCAAGGGTTGATAAATTCCTTTTTCAAGCCCTTCCTTCAAAACTTTGTGTTATTATTTTTTGATAATATACTAATTTATAGAAAGTCTTGGGAGGATCATGTTCGACATGTTGACAAGGTGTTGCAACTACTAAAGGAGAAACAACTATATGCCAAACCATCCAAAATTTTATTTGGGGTGAAGGAGGTAGAGTATTTGGGCCATATTGTATCTCATGAAGGTGTCAAGGTAGACCCTAACAAGATTAACGCCATGATGGAGTATCCAATTAAAAAAACATTGAAGAATCTTAGAGGATTTTTGGATTTGACAGGTTGCTACCGCAAGTTTGTTCGGATCTATGGAAGAATAGCAACACCTTTAATGACATTAACTAAGAAGGATGCATTTTCATGGACTCCAGAGGAAACTCAAGCTTTTGAACAACTTAAAGAGTCAAAGTGCAAAGCTCATGTCTTGACCACACTAGACTTCAAAAAAACCTTTATTGTGGAATGTGATGCCTCGAGAAATGGAATTGGTGATGTTCTAATGCAAGAAGGAAGGCCCCTTGATTTTGAAAGTTGGCCACTCAAGGGAAAGGACTTACACAAACCCATTTATGAGAAGGAAATGATGTAAATACTACATTCATTGAAGCAATGGTGCCCTTACCTAATAGGTAGGAACTTCAAGTTCAAAACAAATCATGATAGTCTTAAATACTTCTTGGAACAAAGACTATCTTCAGAAGAACAAAAAAAATGGGTGACCAAGATGTTGGGTTATGATTTTTGAAATCATCTAGAAAAAAGGAAAATATTTGTGGAAGATGCACTCTCAGAAAGGATGAAGATGTTGAGGCCTTTCTTTGTGCTATCTCAATCATCCAACTTGATTGGATAATAGAAGTGAGAGATGAATGGAAGAATGGCCAGAAAGCGTGTGGACTCTCATTCAAAGGTTGCAGTGAGTTATAGTGCATCATATACATTTACATGGCAAAATGATTCACTATGGTACAACTGCTTATATTTATGTAGAACTCCCAACTCAAACAAAATGTACTCTTGGAATTCCATACCTCTAAATTTGGTAGGAGGGCACTCATGATTTTGAAAACCCTATCCTTAGGGTCAAGAAGGATTTTTTTAGGATGGCCTTAAAGCTGAAAACCTATCATAGGGTCAAGAAGGATTTTTTTTAGGATGGCCTTAAAACTGATGTTCAAAGGTTTGTGGTAGAATGTTTGGTTTTCAACAAAATAAGGTGGAAACAATTAAGACCCCAAGTCTTTTACAACCATTAGCCATCCCAAGTCAGCGCTAGGAGGAGGTTTCCATGGATTTCATCACGGGGTTACCGAAGTATTAAGGAAATAATTTCATCATGGTGATTGTTGATAGACTGACCAAGTACACACACTTTTGTGCATTCTCTCATCCTTTCAAAGTTAGTATAGCTGCCATCGCATTCATGGAGACAGTTCAAAAGCTACATGGAAGCCCAAATATTATTGTAAGTGACAAATATCCCATCTTCACTAAACATTTTTGGATATAATTATTTTCTTGTTCGGGTTCTCAATTGGCTTATAACTCATCTTATCATCCTCAATCTAATGGAAAAAATGAGATAATGAACAAATGTATGGAAGGCTACCTTCGTTGCTTTGTCTCTGATAAACAAACACAATGATTCAAGTGGTTACCCTTGGCAAAATGGTGGTATAACACTTCCTTTCATACTGCAACAAAACTAACACCATTTATGGCACTCTATGGATATCACCCACCTTCCATCACTTCTTCTCTAAAATAAAAATCTAAGGTTCAAGCAGTGGAAGATGACATCGATCATCAACAACAAGTTCTCTAACTCTTAAAGGACAACCTGACCATGGCATAGAATCACATGAAACAAAAAGCAGATCAACATCGTAGTGAAAGAAGTTTTGAAGTAGGGGATTGGGTATTTTTAAGACTACAACCATACAAACAGATATCCCTCAACCAATCTAAGAAGGATAATAAATTTTCACCAAAGTATTATGGCCCTTATAAGGTGTTGCAAAAAATTGGTACTATGGCATACAAATTGGAGTTGCCTACATCTTCGCGAGTACACCCAGTTTTACATGTTTCATGCTTAAAGAACATTATAGGTGACAAGATCCCAGTTCAAACTATATTTCCAGAACTTGACGAGGAAGGAAAAATCATATTGGATCCTGAAGCTATAACTAACACAAGAATTCACCAACTGAGGAATAAATCCATTTCAGAGTATCTCATTAAGTGGATGAAACTACATGTTGAAGATTCCACTTGGGAAGATGAGTATTTTATACAGAAGCATCCACAATTACTCAAGTTTTGCAGACAACACTTGTCTGAAGGGGAGGAGCATGTTAATCCCTAAATAGTGGCACATTACCCCTTAATTGGGGCATATTACATTAGTATTGTTATTTTATTTATGTTGGCTTGGGTCCATTAGTTGTAATTGTACCTCCTAGTCTCCTATATATACCAAGGAGACCTTTTCATTTGGAATCATCTTGTATTTGTAAATTTATGTGGTGTATAAGGAGTTTTCCCCCTCAAAGAGGCTTACTATCTAAAATTATCTCTTTTTCAAGGCGTTGAGTACTTATTTTGAGGTTTTTTTATGCTATTTTGATATTTGGTTCTTAACACGAAAGGTAGTTCTGAGTATCTTGGTTCACATTCGGTGAATTGGAAATGACTATCTTCTTTGAAAAGTGTAGGGGGTTGGGGCCTTAAAGACTCAATGTCTTTTGGGCATGCATTGGTAGCTAAATCTCCGTGGGTCACAGTTTTGTCCAATGACAGTTTGTGGAGGAGTATCTTGATTTCCAAATACATTGAGCTTGTTAGCATCAATATTTTTAGGATAAGATTTAGATTTTTTCTAAATTTTGCAAAGTCATGTCATGGTCTTAGGAAGACTAAGGCATTCCTAAATTGAGTCACAGTTTGTGTATATATGGATTCATGGGATGGCTCAATAAGCCTTAGGTCATTGATCAAATACAGGGTAAGGTGCATATCAAATAAGAGTAAAAATCACAAGTCTTAGTCAATGGATTGTGTATATCATCACATATTATGAAGATGAAGAAGTCATTAGAAGGTCCATGGGTTGTTTTTCATCATGAAAGATTTTGTAAGGGTCCTTGTTTTGAATTCCAAAATGACTTCATATAAGGGAAATGATATGTCATATTTAAAGTCATAATTTTAGGAGGGAGGCCTTGTCAAAGCATGTAAATGAGCATGATTGCATGTAATGAAGTTATTGCAAGTGTTTGATGGTTCTTTATGTCATATGTACCTTGGAAAGATCAAAAGTTGGGCACGTTGCCCAAGTCACTTAAATGATATAAAGGGTATTTTCACTTCAAATGGGTATTATTCCCTCTCAAAACCTCTCCACATAAATCCTACATCCTTCTCCATCATCTTTCATCCCTCTGCACGCATTCTAGACCTGCAAGTTGGTTTCTTCCCTCTCGAGCAAGCTCCAAAACCCCCTTCTATGCAAACCTTGTTTCACGCTACACAATTGTTGTCCTATGCTCCTCGCTATGCAAATCCCAGTGTTGATGTTCCCCCTCCTCATCTCATACCCAGTCACCAGTTGTGATAAACACATTTAAAACCTAATTATCCATTCATTGATACCTAGCTAAGTAACCCGCCTCTCACAAAGAAAAGGTTTTCATACTATTTTGAAACAAACCCTAGCTCTATTAGACTTGTTGTGAAAACTTACCTGTTAGGTTGTAAGCACTTCTCCGCTTGGCACAGATTCACATCCATCTTGCAGAAATATTCATTCATCTATGACAACACAGGAGAAGAATAAGCACAGAGTAGGGAATGTGTTAAGGTATGAGCCATAGAGCCTCAATTTGGTGAACTTAGACCCTGCGTTCAGAGTTTCTTTTGAGCAGGTTGGGTGCATTCAATTTTGTGAGAAAATTCAAGGATATAACCAACAACTGACAAAGGAGTTTTCCCTCAACTACAATGGTGTCCAGTCAAAAGTTTCTAGGTTCACCTTCCTAATGTCATAGGGGAAAATAGTTGTTGCTACAGATATCCCAATCCTAGGGGAAATATATGCCTTTGGATTCTTTGTTTTACATTGATTTCCTCAAGCCTAAATATAGAAATTAGAAGATAGGAGCCACCACTCCTAGGGAGTATGTGCTAGAGCCCTATGAGAAGTTGTTGAGGGTCATACAAATATATTTTACTTGTGGGGGTAGGTTTGATAGGGTATACCATTACCATGTGATAATCCTCATGCACTTCACAGGGAAAACCCTCTAAACTTACCTTTTTACCTGTATAGAAGCTTAGGAACGATGGCAGACAAGGTCCAATCCAGGGATGGCCAACTTAAGAGTAGCTTGTTCCACTTTTCCTTAGTGAAGCTACTAGTTTTGGAGGAATTCAGAAAGCTAAACACAGACTAGGATTCTTTCTTGTCCTCAACCAATATTCCCCTCAACCCCAAAAGAGATACCCCATTGTCTATTGAAATATTGTCTCCTAGCAGCTCAGGTCAAAAGGGAGAAAGTGTTGTAGAGAAAGGAAAAGGAAAGGAATTTGAAGGATTTCCTCCAATCCAACCAGTTGCAAAAAAGGGTATGAAGCTATTATTTACTGATGAACCAAAAGAGACCCAGACACGCAGAAGGCCAACCACAAGGTCAATAGCTAGAAGAATTCCTACACTTACAGTGCAGACATAATATGTTGAGGTTTCATCTCAGAAGATGGATGAAGGCCAAACCAAAGCAGGAGAGAAAGACTCAGAATTTATGGGAATGCAACAATAGCTCAGAGAGGCTCAGCATGTGATTGCTCAGTTCTATCAAGAGAGAAGAGAGATGAAGAGGAAGCTAGATGAGAGACGTTCTAAGGAACAAACACCACAGAACAAGACAAACCCCATGAAAGAAATGTCAAAGGGGAAGGAGGCCATGCACAACTCTGAGACCACAGTTTTGGCCAAGCCTACATCTCCTCTGACAAGATTTCCAGCTAGGAAGAAGAGTTCAGAGACACAGGTCCAACTTGCAGCAAGTGAAAAACCCCCTTCTTCACCCATAGAAGGAGAAAAAAGCATAAGATGGTTGAATAAGTAGCTAATAGAAGCTCAAGATCAAATCATCAAGCTCATGGAAGAAAAGAGGATATCAGATGAAAGAGCCATGAAACACTTTAAAGAATGCAAAACAACTAGAGAAAATGTATGTGCAACCCTTTCCAATGCCCAATCAAAATTGAAGAGAAAAGTGTAGATTTTAACCTTGTACAATATTTACTGCAAATAGATATTCAGTAAAAGAACATAAAATATAAAATGGAAAATACAAACATTACACAGAGATTTTTCCCCTGGAAACCCAAACCGGGAAAACCAACATATTCTATATATTCATTGTGTTACATTGTTTACAATACAATATACATATAGGAGAAAACGACATCCAAAACCCTGACCCAATGACCTGGATTAGTCAACAATCCTAATTCCTTAACCGTAAATAGAAAACCATCGGCAAAGAAACCATGTGCCGAAAAACTACCTAAATATGTGACACGTTTTTCAAGGCAGAAATTTTTTTCCTACTCATGCAAATAATATAACACATACCCAACAAAAAGCAGCCCTGTTCAGGCAAGTGGGAAATTTGAAGGTACAAATATTAACACTAAGGAAGGAAAACATGCATCTTAAACAAAGGTTGCAAATGAATGATGAATCTAGAAGAAGATTAGAACTACTTGCAGAAGTAGCAGAAATATGACTGAAGCAACTTCACATTTTTGCATTTTTTAGAAAAAATTCAATACAACTGCAACCTAAATGGTGATTAAAGGAGGAAGAAAATTAGCAAGGTTTAACATATTGCTATAAGAAACATATTTTTTGAAATCCATGTTCCTCTCATTCAAACAAATATGAAAGTATGAGGAAACCTCTTGAACTCAGTTGTTGTTTTGACTGATAAACAGGCACACACAACACTTGTGTAGCAAGCCCATGCTATGCAAATGTTGTAGACACATATGATTGAAAAGAACAGTATAAAATGATTGATGTTCCACGCTTGAGGTCAAATCAAGCTTCAAATCGGTAGCTGCCACTTGAATCTGCACAAGTTTCAAGAAAACCGAATGCACTATGTAAATCTGCTACACAAACGTTGTAGGTAGCATTTGCATAGCGCTAGATCCAGTCTGCTACGTAAAGGTGACAAGGCTACCTAACAACACACCAATTGTCTCGAAGAGGTCTCCAGATGCACCTGATGACTCATCCACACATCATAATTGAATTTTTGTGATGCACCGATGACTCATCCACACATCGTAATCAAATTTTTCTCGATATTTGATCATAAGATACATTTTTTTTCATTAAATATGGTCAAAACAGACTTACAATATTTAGTAAAGCCATTTAGAGTTGTTCTCTTTCAATGTAGCCAGATCCACCATTGTAGACAACAATAGTTCGACTCCTAGTAGCCTAGTGTGGCAATAGGGTTGTATATATTTGATCATTTTTTATGTAAAAAAGGGGGGCTAGTTGGTAGAACTATAGTAATTTTGATCTTCATTGTGTTCTTTGAATCTAAAATGAAATGAAAATACAAATAAGTCTTGAACCTTCATGGGAAAAATATTCTAATGGTGATGGAGTTGATAGTGTGTTTCTTATCTTTGTATGTATCTCTTGTGTCCCTACATGCATCTCATTTTTCCTCCATGAAATTGATATTTAAGAGTGTAGAATTCATCTAAATGGTGCTCTAGACTCAAAGAATTTAAACTATGTCCTTTCTTCCCAACTAGGTCATAATTCATCTATATGGTGCTTTGATTATGTTATGTTTTTCCTTTTTCCTCTTTCACACGCTACAACAAATTCAAAACTGAAAGTTTCATCCACCTAATTTAGTCTCTTTGATTGTCCGAGAGGTTCTACTCACCGCATTAGTTTCATTCATTTTCAATATTAAATCCATATCCAAAAACATCCTTCTCCTCCTTTCCAACAAAACTTTAAACCCTAGCCATTGTTTTATCAAGAAAAACCATCTATCAGTAGGACTAAGTGACAAGAGAGATCCTCTCTGAACCTGAGTAGGATAGTACCCATCTCTAAAGAGGTTTGTGGTTACCTTTGTAGGTTGTTTCCTCACCCAAAACAATTTACTCAGTGCTAACAGAGCTAGGTACCATATTAGACTGGATTTGGTAACAAAGGAAATTTACTAGAAATGTTGTGAATCAATGGAGGGCGTTCACCAATGCTTTTCCTTTGGTTGTTCAATTCTTGGTGTGGAAAGTTGGAATGGTCTAGCAGGTCTAGATAGGATTCAATATTATAGCAGGATGTGAGGATCATTGTTACCTTCCTGAGCATTTAGTGGACAATTTGCATGAGCTGGGGATATTGGAAATCCACTTCTTCTTCAATTTGGCAACAAAATTGGTTTTCAGTTGAGGAGCTTGGTTTGGAGAATAATTAGTTATAGGATTGGTTTCAGTTTATGGAACTACTTAGGCTAGCTCATGTGCATTTAAGGGAGGGCAAGGATGAGTTAGTATGAAATTTCTCAAAAGAGGGAGGCAGATGCTCAGCGAAATTAGGCTATCAAGATTTGTTTAATGGTGAAGGCAATGAACATAGCTAGTGGTTAAAACATATGTGTCATATGAAAGGTCCACCAAAAGTTAAGTTGTTTTATGGATTATCCTTCAAAACCTAGTCTAAACCTGGGACCAAATCCAACATAGGGGGAAGCATGGCCTTAGCATTTTCTATCTCTGTAAACAATTTGAAGAAACAATCTTTCAATTGTCTTGTGGATTGTGAGTTCTAGATAGATATGGAGGGACTTGGAAGCTCATTTGAAGGTGAATTGACTTTGGTCTTGGGACTCTTTGATTGATAACTTTTTTGTCATTTTTCAAGATATTCAACTGAAACAATTTCGAGCTCTACCTCTACTGGTTGTGTGGGGTATTTGGATTACTTAAAATGAAAGTATTTTTAATGACATAGTGTATCCAACATTTAATATCTCTCAATAGGTTTTATCACTTCTCTCTCATTATATTCCTTCCATTTCTTCTAAAGAACCAATATTCTTATCCCTAGTTGAAATCAATCCCAATTTAGCCTGGTGTTCTTTGACAATGCGTGTCAGGGGTGTGACAATATTTGTGGAACTGGTTTTCAAGTATGCTTCTCTAACTCAAATTTTATTATAGGTAAGGTTAATCTGGGCAAGGGCACAAATAATAAAGTTGAATTCTTGTCACTCTTTCATTTGCTCAAATGTGTAGCGGACCAAAACCATCTTGAGATCCATAGATTCGTTGATTCAAAACTAACCATTGATTGGATGGATGGAAAATCAATCATTGAAAACATTGAAATTCAAGTTTTGGGGCAGAGGTTAAATATTATTGAGAAACAACCTTTAATTCAATCAATTTTCAACATATTTTTTGTGAACTAAACTCATCTGCAGACTGTTTATCAAAAGAAGATATGAATTTGTCATTTTTCCATATGACTTAGGACAAATTTATGGATGGAGAAGTTATCTCCAGATGAGAAGAAATACCTTTATGATTTTTCTCACTATCCATGGACACAATTTTGTTGTATTTTTGTTCTCTATGAGGGTTGTGAATAGTGATATGTCATAGTATATTTTATGAACAATTTTGAAACAAATTTTATATGTGGAACTTTTTTATCTATGCCCTGGGGCCTAAGGAATGTAACTCTTTCTTCAGTGAAATATAAGTTACAATTTTTTTCAAGGGAAATGTGTGTGTGTGTGTGTGTGTGTGTGTGTGTGTGAGAGAGAGAGAGAGAGAGAGAGAGAGAGAGAGAGAGAGAGAGGTTTTTTAAGAAAATACCTCCTTATTTTTATAATATCGTATTGCATAGCCATATGGGCCTTACTCTCTCACAAAAGAGATTTGAACAATACAAACATGACAAGGGTAATACTCATAGGATTAGAGGACTATAGTAGAGAATAGCAGAGTTTTTCTCTTTGAGAGAAATTATGACGTACATAGTATTTATGTATTGTGTTACTTTGTAGTGTTATAATTTTCTATCAATTTGATGTGTTATATCAGGAAGCTCAAGTATAGGAAACTTATGTGTTGTGGGAATTATTTGGAGAGTATATGGATTGTTGTAGTGAAAGTGATCTCATGGAGAACTGTGAATTGGGAGTAATTCCCATGGTGAGTGTTGATACTAATTTCTTTTGTTGAAAGAATATTGTTTGTTGATATTGTTATAAAACCAGTTGATGTGTTTGTCATATTTGAGAGTGTTAATAATGTGACTAAGTATGTAATAGAGAGACCAGATTTGTGATTGTCAAGTAGAAAGCCTTGAAGATTTGTTGAAAATGAATATTGTCAATGACAACTTAGAAGAAGACAATTGTATGATGATAAGGAGAAGATCCACATAGAGGTGTATTTGAGTGCTTTAAGTTGCAAAGTTTTGTTTGCATGTTCCTATTAAAGGCATGCCATGAAAAACATGTGTTATTTTGGAAACCAATATTGTCATGATAGTGAAACTATAAGAGAACTACCCATGTAAAGAACATATGAATTCATATAATTGAGGGGTGTGCACACAAGTCCATATGTGGTTGCATGCATGATGTGGATGTGGTTGTTATGAGCCTAATTAGGTGAATGATAATACAATTGAAATATTTCCTCAAGCACATCCACATTAGGTGTAAGTATTTTAAGATTAGTTCCTAAAATGATTAAGATCTTTATAGTTAGGGATGACTCATTGAGTTGATTGAGAGTTTATATTTCACTGTATCTGCTTTTTAGAAAGTACTTACATGTCCTTGATGCATATATACATGTAATGAATACACATTCATTGTTGAATACATTATCTCTCCCCCTAGTTTTTATATTAATGGGAGAGTAACATCCCCTACTCCACCTTTGTTCAAGAAAGTTGTGACATATCCTAAATACCCTCTTACATTGTATTGGTTTCTTCTATAAGGACTTGAGATTATCATCCAAGAATATTAATATGTGCCTTGAAAAATATTTGGAAACCCCGTACCTAGAGATTACCTCTCCTGGGTTTGGCAAGACTATCCAATATATGTTTGGTCATGCAACCATCTGCTAATTATTGGGTTTTTACGCCATCCAAATCAACGCCTTGTTTCTTTTTAAATACAAAGTGGAAACTGAAATGATAAATGGATTAAAACTATGTGTCAAATTTTGTATAAATACTTGTATATATTAATAGTTAAAGAAAATATTCTTATAAAAAAAAAGTGTGTGCTGCTTTTTCAGATATAGGATATAGAGTGGATGTTTGAGGCAAGCATATTTTCAAATTCTTGAAGGATATAAATGAGATACAAGTTGGAGCAAGTTGACCCAACAAAAGAGGATTTCTCAAATTTAGCACTAGTTTGGATAAAGCTATATTCACTAATTACAGTGTTTTGGATCAAATAAAGAAATTAAAATATATAGGGAAATATGTTATACATTTTCATTAAATTCTCAGCAAGTAATCAAATCACCAAAAATGCCTTTTGAATTTATATCTTGAATTTATATTTTAATGCATATTTTAAACCCCTCTCAAATCCATAGTTTTATATAATTATGATAATTAAGGGATGCAAATAATATATTATTAAAACACATTTTGTTTCCATTGAATCATACCATAAAGATCTAATGAGGCATTACCCTATGAATAAAAAAAATAGAATGCAACATCGACTTTAAAGATTTTAAGAGGTGAAACTAAGATTAAAAAAAAATAATGAACAAAAAGCAAAGAATATAGCAACTTAACTCCAATAAATTTGAAATGTTAATACAAAATCAACAAAGAAGTAGAGATGAGCCAAAATGAAGTGAAAGAATAAATAACCCATGGTTGTGATCTTTGTTTCATCAACTGAATATGAACCTAAATCATACATATTGTAGCGCCTCTCTTGACTTCCCTTTTTTGCTAAACTTTTTTGGGTCTTCTTTCTGGATGAGGTTTCCAACAATGGTCTTCGTCGTGGCCTTCCTTTGAACAATGTTTTCATGTGAATTTTTCTCCCTCTTCTTAACAACAACATTCTTTTTTCCATTTCCTTTAACTTCCCTCTTCCCTTTGTCTCCATGACTGAAAGGATTTTTTGTTACCCTCATGAGTTTCGCTCCTTCCTCTTGCTTCCAAATATGAGTGGTCTGGAATAAACTTCATCTAGATTTGAAGGATTAAATACAGTATAGTATGTCTCAAATAACCATGTAAAGCTAACATATTTGAGTAAAGTTTATTGAGAAGACAAATCTATCTCCAAAACCAAAGCTCTCCTAAATTCCTGAGTAAAGCTTGCACACTCTGTCCTTTAGCTCGTCTAAAAATTTTCCAATCCATAGTGGCCTTTGCATATATGCCACGGTAAATTGTCTTTAATTGCAAACACAAATCCATTCCAAGAGGTTAAAATTCATGTTTCTTCATGTCCTCCTCGAGTCTTGGATTCCACCAAATGAGTGTTGCAACTATCCAACTTTAAAGTAGCTAAAGTTGAATCTTAGCTTCATCATCTTGAATTTTGTATCCTACAATAATAATCTTCAACTGACGAATCCACTATCTATCTCAAAGCATTAACTTCTCCATTGTGCATTGGCACCAATTTAATATCGATCTTTAACAAAGGAATTTGTGAAGGAGTTTTACCATGTCCCTTGAGAGTCTGAAGAGGTCTTGAATTAGTAGAAGAAGAAGAAGAAGAAGAAGAAGAAGAAGATGGAGGTGAGCGTGAGAAGCACCATCTCCTCCATTTCCATTTGAGTTTTATCACCATTGTCTCCCCTGCGGCTTTGAAGGGTTGGAGCCTCTCACCTTGCAACCTTGTATCTCTTTCCATCAAGATTTACCATTCCTCCCATTTCCATGATGTACCTTTCCGAAGATCTCTTCTGCATCTTCTCTGTGAACATGTTCACATCTCTATGAGCCATACTTGGTGAATGCCTCAAACTCATGGGTGATGATATAAGCTTTCTAGTCCTGAAGCTACGAGAACTTGGCTCTACAAGTTGACCTTTCTCCTCTTGTGAGACTGGGAAAACAAAACACTTGAAATAATCAAGTCTTCAAAACCTATTCTCCTCGATACCAACTTGATCTAAAATGAAGAAGACTTGTATTCTTTGAAAATATTCGGTGAAGTTAAATTTTATGTGTTAAATGAAAATGGATCAACTTTGAAACACAACTCTTAATAGGATTTACTCATTCAAGATGGCTATAAACAACAACAAAAATAAAGGAATAGAAAACACATACCATAAATGGATAAAGGGAATGCCCTCTCTTGGGCTACATCTCCGGTCCAACTTCTACTGATCATTTGTATTATTTTCTCAAAGTGATCAAAAAATTTTCTTTACAATGCTCAAAATTCCAAATAGACCGCTCCAATGGCTTCAAAACGTCAAAAACCCTAAATTGGGCTTTTTCAAGACCCCTGTATGGCAAAATTGAAGAAGATAGGCTTACTGGAAGCTCCCTTCAAACTTCTTGTTGTTTTTGCATCTACAAAACGCACCTTTGTTGTCTCAACCTAGCCTACACGCATATTTAAGAGTAAAACTTAGCACTTGGATAAAAATCACAACTGCGGTAAATCAGAGGGAGCCGCCACGGCGCATTCCAGCCCCTAAATCACAAGGGCAGGTCAGACCCATGTGACCGTGTGCAAGTATAAACATAGGCTCCCTTTCCACAAGCCAATGGTCAAAGGAAAAATGGTGGTCGCTTTGTATAACCATTGCAACAAAACACAACTGCACGCTGCGCACCGAATTGTATAGCATTGGGTCATATAGCCATTGCTAATAGCGATTATATCAAGGCCCCAAACATCAACAAGACTCTAAACTATTATACACATAAGGAAAAATTTTATACATATTTCCTTTTGCCATATATATAACAAGGAACAACCAATTGTGCACCGGTTGGCGGCTCTTCCCAAGTTTCTCCCCCCTGTCTCTGGAGGTCATGGTCGACCGCCAACAACATAATTTTAAACTAATAGATATATGACATGTATGCCATTGACTGGGCTACATGTCGCCATCCCGCTTCATCAGAAACATGCCATGTCACATGCCAACTGCCCAAATAATCGCCTCACATTACGTCGTATGGCTCCTCGGGCTTAATGTCAGCTGGCCCATACGTATCTACATACATTGTACACAAGACCTCTTTTTCGGCCTCTGCTTTATCATTTTTGAACAATCTGAGCTATATCTCTCGCCCCCGACATCCATTTGAACCCAAACAAGTTGTGTTGTCTATAACGACCAGGCTCACGCTTCGCTCGGGATGAAGTGATTCAACACTTTGAATTTTTGAGCAAATTTGATCCCCCTGATCACTCAAGTGATTGCTCAGCTCTACTCAAGAGAGAAGAGAGGAAGAGGAAGCTAGATGAGAGGAGGTGGTTTGAGGAACAAACACCACAGAACAAGACAAACCCCATGAAAGAAATGTCAAAGGGGAAGGAGGCCATGCACAAATCTAAGACCACAGTTTTGGCCAAGCCTAAAACTCCTCTGATAATATCCCCATCTAGGAAGAAGAGTTTAGAGACACATGACCAACTTGCAGTTAAAACCCTCTACTTCACCCACAGAAGGAGAAAAAGCATAAGATGGTTGAATAAGTAGCTAATATAAGCTCAAGATCAAATCATCAAACTCAGGGAAGAAAAGAGGATATCAAATGACAAAGCCATGAAACACTTTAAAGAATGTAAAACAACCAAAATGTACAGTAACCCTTTCCAACTTCTCAATCAAAAATTAAAGAGAAAAGTGTAGATTTTAACCTTGTACGCATTTCATCAGAAACAAATATTTAGTAAAAGAACAAAATATACAAATGGAAAAAAATACAAACATTACACGTAGATTTTCTCCTGGAAACCCAAACTAGGGAAAACCAACATATTCTATATATTCATCAAAGTTAAGCATTGTTTACAATACAATATACATATAGGAGCCAATCTATTATCCAAAACCCTAACCCAAATGACATGGATTAGTCAACAACCCCTAATTCTTAATCGGAAATAGAAAACCATCGGGTAAAGTTAGAACCATGTGCCAAAACCACCCAAATATGTGACACGTTCCTAGGCAGAATTTTTTTTCCTACTCATGCAAATAATATAGCACATACCCACAAAAGTAGCCTGCTCAAGAAGAGGGAAATTCGAAGGTACAAATATTAACACTAAGGAAGAAAAATGTGGATCTTAAACAAAGGTTGTAAATTGAATGATGAATCCAAAAGAAGATTAGAACTACTTGCAAAAGTAGAAAAAATATGACTGAAGTAACTTCACATTTTTGTCTTTTAGAAAATTCAATAATAACCAAGAACCTAAAATGGTGATTAAAGGAGGAAGAAAAATTAGTAAGGTTTAACATATTTCTATCAGAAACATATTTTTTGAAATCCATGTTCCTCTCATTCAAACAAATATGAAAGTATGAGGAAACCTCTTGAACTTAGTTGTTGTTTTGACTGATAAACATGCATACACAACACTTGTGTAGCAAGCCCATGCTATGCAAATGGTGTAGACACGTATGATTGAAAAGAATAGTATAAAATGATTGATGTACCACAATGGAGGTCAAATCAAGTTTCAAATCAATAGATTTCACTTGGATTTTCACAAGTTTCAAGAAACCAAATGCCATTTAAATATGCTACTTAAACGCTGTAGGTAAAGAGGTATAGCCAGATCCAAATCACACGTGAAGGTGACGTGGCTACCTAACAACACACCAATTGTCTCAAAGGGGTCTCCAGATGCACCTCATGACTCATCCACACATCATAATCAAATTTTTCTTAGATATTTGATTGTATAAGATAGATTTTGTTGCTTTTCATTAAATATGGTCAAAACAGACTTACGGCTTTTAGTAAAGTCATTTAGGAGTTGTTCTCTTTCAATATAACCAAATCCACCATTGTAGACAACAATAGTTCGACTCCTAGTAGCCTAGTGTGGCAATAGGCTTCTATATATTTGATCATTTTGATGTAAATAGGGGCGAGTTGGAAGAACTATAGTACTTTTGATCTTCATTGTAAATTTTTGAATCTAAATGAAATGAAAATACAAAAGTCTTGAACCTTCATGGAAAATATTCTAATGGTGATGAGTTGATAGTGTGTTTCTTATCTTTTGTATGTATCTCTTGTGTCCCTACATGCATCTCATTTTTTCCTCTGTTTAAATTGATATTTAAGAGTGTAGAATTCATCTAAATGGTGCTCTAGACTCAAAGAATTTGAACTCTCTACTTTCTTCCTAACTAGGTCAGAATTCATCTATATGGTGCTTTGATTATGTTATGTTTTTTCCTTTTTCCTCTTTCACCCCCTATAACAAATTCAAAACTGAAGGTTTCATCCACCTAATTTAGTCTTTGATTGTCTGAGAGGTTCTATCTACCAGACATTAGTTTCATTCATTTTCAATATTAAATCCATAGCCCAAAAAACATCCTTCTCCTCCTTTCCAACAAAACTTTAAACCCTAGCCATTGTTTTATCAAGAAAAAACATCTATCAGAGACTAAGTGACAAGAGAGATCCCTCTCTGAACTGAGTAGGATAGTACCCATCTCTAAAGAGGTTTGTGGTTACCTTTGTAGGTTGTTTCCTCAGCCAAAACAATTTACTCAGTGCTAACAGAGCTAGGTACCATATTAGACTGGATTTGGTAACAAAGGAAATTTACTAGAAATGTTGTGAATCAATGGAGGGCGTTCACCAATGCTTTTCCTTTGGTTGTTCAATTCTTGGTGTGGAAAGTTGGAATGGTCTAGCAGGTCTAGATAGGATTCAATATTATAGCAGGATGTGAGGATCATTGTTACCTTCCTGAGCATTTAGTGGACAATTTGCATGAGCTGGGGATATTGGAAATCCACTTCTTCTTCAATTTGGCAACAAAATTGGTTTTCAGTTGAGGAGCTTGGTTTGGAGAATAATTAGTTATAGGATTGGTTTCAGTTTATGGAACTACTTAGGCTAGCTCATGTGCATTTAAGGGAGGGCAAGGATGAGTTAGTATGAAATTTCTCAAAAGAGGGAGGCAGATGCTCAGCGAAATTAGGCTATCAAGATTTGTTTAATGGTGAAGGCAATGAACATAGCTAGTGGTTAAAACATATGTGTCATATGAAAGGTCCACCAAAAGTTAAGTTGTTTTATGGATTATCCTTCAAAACCTAGTCTAAACCTGGGACCAAATCCAACATAGGGGGAAGCATGGCCTTAGCATTTTCTATCTCTGTAAACAATTTGAAGAAACAATCTTTCAATTGTTTATGGATTGTGAGTTCTCTAGATAGATATGGAGGGACTTGGAAGCTCATTTGAAGGTGAATTGACTTTGGTCTTGGGACTCTTTGATTGATAACTTTTTTGTCATTTTTCAAGATATTCAACTGAAACAATTTCGAGCTCTACCTCTACTGGTTGTGTGGGGTATTTGGATTACTTAAAATGAAAGTATTTTTAATGACATAGTGTATCCAACATTTAATATCTCTCAATAGGTTTTATCACTTCTCTCTCATTATATTCCTTCCATTTCTTCTAAAGAACCAATATTCTTATCCCTAGTTGAAATCAATCCCAATTTAGCCTGGTGTTCTTTGACAATGCGTGTCAGGGGTGTGACAATATTTGTGGAACTGGTTTTCAAGTATGCTTCTCTAACTCAAATTTTATTATAGGTAAGGTTAATCTGGGCAAGGGCACAAATAATAAAGTTGAATTCTTGTCACTCTTTCATTTGCTCAAATGTGTAGCGGACCAAAACCATCTTGAGATCCATAGATTCGTTGATTCAAAACTAACCATTGATTGGATGGATGGAAAATCGATCATTGAAAACATTGAAATTCAAGTTTTGGGGCAGAGGTTAAATATTATTGAGAAACAACCTTTAATTCAATCAATTTTCAACATATTTTTTGTGAACTAAACTCATCTGCAGACTGTTTATCAAAAGAAGATATGAATTTGTCATTTTTCCATATGACTTAGGACAAATTTATGGATGGAGAAGTTATCTCCAGATGAGAAGAAATACCTTTATGATTTTTCTCACTATCCATGGACACAATTTTGTTGTATTTTTGTTCTCTATGAGGGTTGTGAATAGTGATATGTCATAGTATATTTTATGAACAATTTTGAAACAAATTTTATATGTGGAACTTTTTTATCTATGCCCTGGGGCCTAAGGAATGTAACTCTTTCTTCAGTGAAATATAAGTTACAATTTTTTTC
>SNQJ01S0041326.1:129295-172170 GCA_010110895.2 Picea sitchensis | reverse complement strand
ATGTGGAGCATTGAATAAGATTTGCATGCATGCATATGTGGAGCATTGAATAAGATTTGCATGCGTTGGATTGTTTGAGAGTGAGGTATAAAATTTTCTTTTAAATAAAAAAGGGATATTTTGAATATTAAAGTGAATGCATGTGGATAAAGTAAATGCATGTGTATAAGTGAAGTTATAAATCCTTTATTAAAGTGGGTAAGCCATTTAAGGATGAAGGAAGGTGAAGTGGAAGTTAGTTCACATTCTGAAGTTTCATTATACTTTAAAGGACAATGCATCAAGCGTACGATTATCTCACTAAGGAGTTGCCGCATTCAGAGCAAATGGTCATCGAAAATATTTCAGCGTTTGGTATCTCGGTGTGGATAGATATGAAGGAAGAACCAACATAAACTGTCACTGCCCTGCTTTTCTACTTATATATGTATGTTATAATGTGATGTGATTTGTTGTTTTGTAATGTGCTATTGTTTAAGTGTTTATGTAAAAATAAGAACTTGTATCTTGATGTAAGCTGGTAGCCCCAGTTTCAAGTACATTGTTTTTATTGGAAGTCACCTTGTGTAAAGGAATGTTGAAGACATTCAGTATCCAAACTATTCTTCTATATACTGAAGGATAGCCGAAAGAAAAAATCCGACAGATGAAGGCAAGTTAATAGAATGCATCAATGATTGACACCTTTTATCACGGAAGCCCCGATGAGCCGAGTTGTCAAATTGTCCAGTATACAAGTGCTACAATGATGGTCAGAAGCGTTTTGACTTTAAGTGTGTCAATGGGTAGCTCGAATGTGTGGAGAAGAAAGAGAGGAAGCCGTGTGATTGCAAAGTGAGTTTCAGTGCTGAGGAAGACCAGATCAGACAGACAGATGAAAGTTCTAGTGTTGTAATCTTTTGTGTTGTACTGTAATTTGTACAGTAAGCATTAAGGGAGGGTGTTAGAATAAAGCTTACTTTAGTAAGAGATAACTATTATTGTTGTAACTGTGAGTTTCTAGGTTTACTATTTTTAGCTAATCAGATCCACTTAAGTCAGTGATCTGCATGCTATATATGTAACCTCCATTTGTTTCTTAAGCAATGAAAAAACGTTTTGTGTTGTGTGAATTAATTCTTTCAATCTTTATTTAATTGTCTATAGGTGGTCTCTCTTCAGCCTTGGATGCAGAGAATTCAAATGTTGAGTGGGAGATTTCAAAAGGTAAAAGCTCAACATATTTACAGGGAGTTCAACAAAGAAGCAGATCAGCTATCTAAAAAGGCTATGGAAGAAAATGTTATTTATGTTGCAGGGAATATTATTGGAGACACATTTGTTTTTGAAATATTTCATCTTAGTTAATTTTATTACCACATGGGGAATGACTAGACAATATTTTGTTTTAATGTATGTAGATACATTTGGGAAGAGAAGAGATATTTAAACAGTTTGAAAATTTTAGAAATACAGTTATATGATCAGTTGTTAAGTTTACAGACAATTTTGTAATTTAAAGGAGTTTTTTATCATTTTTTTATCAGTTTTGATCACAACACTTTTTTAAAAAAGTACTGTAAAAGTTTAGAAAGAATGTTGAAGAAGGTCATTTTTGTAACAGATCTATTATATTTTACTAATATAAATTTTTTTTCTAATGAAAAAAAGGGAGGGAAAAGTGTTAAAGAAAAATAGGATTTCAAGGATTTGGTGTTGATGACCAAAGAAAAACTATCAAACCTAATCCATGGATAAAAAATAAATGAAGTTTAATGAATCCAACTAAATTTTGTAAATCAACCAGCATTGATATCCATGGTTATATCAATAGAGCATGTTAGACACTTGAGGTATGCTCATTTAAATTAAGAGACATTTATTTCCTGTAATGAAAAGATATGGTGAAGTGTTTTCTTATTTTCAAAATTGAACATAAATAGATCAATAATGAAAAGATATGGTTACGTGTTTTTTTATTTTGAAAATTGAACATAAATAAATCAAAGAAAGAGATAGTTTGTTAAGTTTATGTTAATTAAGTCTTTGGTAGAGCATCTTATTTCTTGACATTTGTTAACACTTCAATATAAATATATCTAGATCCTACAATGGAGATGGAGAGTACAAATAAAATGAATTTTACAGAATACTACTCAACAAAATGAGTTAATTCTTGACATTTGTTAATACTTAAATATAAATATATCTAGATCCTACTACCAATGGAGGTAGAGAGTACAAATGAAATGAATTTTACAGAATACTCCTCAACAAAATGAGTTAAGTGAAAGAAAGAGTACTTCTTAACAAAATGAGTTAAGTCTTGATCAAATTAACAAAAAGAACACCAAATAAAAATTCATCTTCATCAAGGAACATGACATGAATAATATCAATTAGAAACATCAATACTCCAAGGAGCATGACATAAATAATATCAATAAGAAACATCAATACTCCAAAAAGCAATACAAGGACTATGAACTAATGTTCCATATTGTTGAACCTTTAAATTTTGAAGAAGAAAGAAACCATAAAATATGGATGAATGCAATGTAGTGAGAATGCTTCCTTTGTGAAAAATGATAATTAAGAACTTACTCATTTGATAGATAAATTTATTATAGCTATAAATAGTTTTTCTAATCAAAATGTGTTTATATGTTTATATGGTAGTGTAAAAATATTCAAAGACCTAATAGATGAAAAAGGTTACCCACAAAATGAAGCCAGTGATTAAGAATAAACCTTTGTAATTAAAATGAATACTACTTTGTAGTTAAAATGAATACCACCATATTGTTAATTGAACTTCTAACACAATATAATTGGCATATATACCTAATAGGTGTTAAATCATCTTTCTCGAATGCTGAATTAGAAGAGGAAATATATTTATTTCAACTTTAAGGTATTGAAAAGAAGGGACATGAATCTATTTTATGCTTACGAAAGGAATTGTATGGTTTTAGGTAGACTACAAGATCATGGTATGTCAAAATATATAACATATTTCTTCAATATGGATTTGCTAAAAGTAAAAGTGATGTAAATATTTACATAAAAAATATGAGAAATAAAATATTGCATTGATTTATTTGTATGTAGATGATTTGATCATCATAAGTAGTGATATAGGTTTGATTGAATAAGTCAAATTTCACATATTTCTATAATTTTTTAAGTGAAAATTTTGGTGAAATGTATTATTGTTTAGGCATTAAAATATGGAAAGGGAATTGAAATATTTTGATAATTCAAAGAAAGTATGCACATGAAATTATTAATGAATTCTACCTACAATATAACTCATGTATACTCCATTGAAGAATAATATCAATCTTTACATAAATGGTGGTAAAAGATATGTTGAAGGCTTTCTATAAAGACAATTGGTGTGGATTTTGACTTACTTAACCATAACATATGATCAAACATTGCATAGTAAGTTAGTATATTTAGCCAATCCATAGCCAAGTCACAAGAGTCCATATAAAATTGGCCATAAAGTACTTAAAGACATAAAAGGAAATTTTGATTATGCTATAGAATATATTAATCATTTAAATATTGAGATGGTAGGTTATTTAGACTTTAATTAGGTAGGTAATCCACATGATTTAAAGTCCATTACTATATGTATTTTTTACCATAGGATTTGGTATTTTGTTACAGAGCATCCAGAAATAAACAACTTGATTTTCATCTATAAAGATAAATATAAAGCATTATGCAGTGTTGCATGTGAAGCTATATCAATTAGGCCTCTTACTGAAGATATGGGAGACAATCAAGAATGACCTACATCAATTAATGTAGATAACCAAAGTTCAATGAAATTGGTCAACATTGCAGTTTACCCTGCAAGGATATGGGAGACATTCAAGAATGACCTACATCAATTAATGTAGATAACCAAAGTTCAATGAAATTAACCAAGAATCCAATTCACCCTACAAGGTTAAAACACATGGATATCCAACATCAATTTGTAAGAGAAAATACACAATTATTTGAGGTTGACTTGGTGTGTTGTAAGAGAAACAATACAATTACATGAGGTTGACTTGGTGTGTTCTAACAAAAAAGATAAATCTATTGATATCTTTAGTAAGAATTTAAAAATTCCAAATTTGTAATTCATAGATATGTGCTAGGTACTATATATGCATTTCTTAAATAAAAGGGAATGTTCAAAATAAATGAGAAAAGAGTTGTTAGTACAACTCTATGTAAAATTATAGGGTTTCTAGTGATTAGGTCAAGATGGGTTAATGGAGATAAGGTTAATTGATAGCCCTTGATTTTTTATTGAGATCAATGTATCTAATCCACACACATATGTAATAAATAGCCATTTTGTGTTGGAGTGAGTAGAAGATCATAGTTTGAGTGTGTAAGTATTTTTCTCGGGAACTTATGTTTCTCTATTTGGTCTACCTTGCATGATTTTTATTCTTTATTTAATTCTAAAAAAACATTGACTCTCGTAGACACCTAATATATCAAGTTTACTACAAGGAACTCTTGATGAACTGCACCACTGCAAATCCAAATTCTCTCACTAGAACCTTTCGATGCAACACATAGAACACATCAACAAAACTACCAGCACTTTCACCATAAAGGATTATGTAACACAAACTCATAGCCATAGGTCTGTCATAAATTTCAGACCAATGGAATATAGATCAACAAACATAAATGAAGAGGAACCCAGATAAAATGAACTAGTAAATAAATTAGTCGAATATGTTCATAAGAAAATATGAGGATACAAGGTTTAGCTTCAGCTAGGGATTCCATGTGTTATCACTCCAAGAAACTCCTTAGGGTTGTAGGCTAAGGATGCTAGGTAACTTAAAAATAATGTGTAGGTATGCTTGGAACAATGGGGTCTTTAATGATCAATGTAATAGACAACTCATCATACATCTAAAGAAATAGTGCTTTTAGGAAACAATAATCAGATCAAGTAATTTGAAAGGAGGGGATGAAGAACACTAATCTTGATTGCCAAGTACAGTTGAATGTAAGTCTTAATACAAGATAGAAAGAGAATCCTTCACTTCAAATCTATGAGCTCAATAAAGAGATAACAGTCTTCATAAGCTAAGATAAATTGAAATGAAGTACAAAAAAGGAAACATGGATATTTATGATATTGAAAACGAAAGGAGACTGCAATTTTATTATATCATAAGAGTCTATACATTAGCACAAAAATGTATCCCAGTTTGAACCTCTCTAGACTCTTAGAAAAGATATGCATTTATAGCCTTTTACAATCAGTTTTCAGATCCTAAAACAATGGATCTAATAATTTAAAAACAGTAAACAAAAACTGTATTTACAAAAAGATAGGGATAGGCCCTTAGAATAAGGATGATCCCTATGTGTTGGTCCTTTGAATGTGTTGAATAGTTGATGAAGTGGAGATCAGCCTTCCAAGGCTCCTTAGCTTGGTATCATGAAGATAGAATTCGAATTGGGTGATGTGCTTGTTCATCCCTGATATTTTGCCTTAAAAATTGACAAAATCTTAGTCACAAAACTCCTTTTTGACTTCCCTTTCCAAACAAGTTGTTAAGTTAGACTTGATAATTCAACACTTGTCCATTTGAAATGGTTTCAAACCATGTTCTAACCCAAAAAATCCTGATCTGGGCGAAAATTTGGCTATTCTGGCCGTGACAGGATTTCACCAGCTAATTTATCCAAAAATCTTCTCCTTAGCTGGTGAAAGGCGGAGCTTTCACCAGCTAACTAGTTATAATTCTACCTTCTGCATTGGTGAAACTGCATAATTTTTCAAAATCAAATTTCTCAGTCATGGAGAGTCCATTTTGCATACTTAAATAGTCTATCGACATCTAAAAATCCTAAGCTTTCCAATGGTGCTTTCAAATATGCATTTGGATCCGAGGAAGATAGTCAAATGTTCCCTACAAGATTAGGCATCATTCTTTCAAAAATGCCAGTGCATTTGTTTATTGCTAACATCTGGCTCCAATTGGGATGGAAACCTCCTTGCGAGGTCTCCAAGAACTTGGCAGACCTTGTGCCTTTAGCATTGTGCATGGAGTCATTCAGCGTTTACAATTTTTCATCTGGATATTTCCTACTCAACATCATCAAGTGCCATGCCTCAGTTACTCTTGTCTCACCTTTCGTCTGTGTGGTAAGTTGGTCAAGTGAAGCTCTAGCCTACTAAGTCAATAACTGTTGTGTAGACCGAATTACTGCACCCAAGACTGTTGGTGTTGGCAAACCTTCAACAACTGATGATAAACCTGTTGATCTAAAATCCTTTTCTTCAATTCTGTTCAACAAACACACTGCTTCCTCCACTTTATTTTTCTTACAGAGTTCGTCTATAAATACAATACAAGTATAAACATCAGGTTGTTGACCCATGTTAACCATTTTTCCCAACAACTCATAGGCTTCATTCAACTAGCCTTGGCTGCAGAACCCATGAATTAACCCTGTAAAAGTGACCACACAGGGAACAAGGCCATTCACTATCATATAATCAATAAAACTAAAAGCCTCTGGAAGCATTTTTTGAAGCAAATGCTCCTGAATCAGAGCATCATATGTGGTAGAACTAGGCACCCAACCTTTCTGAATCACTTGAAAATAAAAAACATTAGCCTACTGCAAATTCCCTTATTTGCAGAAGCAAATGACCATGGAATCAAAAGTAGATGAATCTGGGGAAATACCTTTGCTTATCATTTTTTAATAGAGTTCATGAGCTTGACTGAATAGATTACAACTTAGCAGTTTCCGAAGAAGGTAATTGTAATTGGGTAAATCAAGCATCAATCCATGGTCAGTAGCATAGCTTAAGGTGCTCAAGGCCTCTGCAATTATACCATATTTTGCATATCTCCAAAATATTTTTCTCACGACTCTCTGTGCTGCAGCAATCATGTTTTTGGTCAGCAACAACTCTACAAGATGAAGCCAATGCTCTCTGTGTTCTTTGTCAACAACAACTCTACAATATGAAGGCAATGTTCTCTGTGTGGGACTTCCAGACACTCTGTCTCCAATGGAGCTCTGCAATGAAAGCGATGTATAGTTGTGATTGAAGTCTACCGAATCTTCGTCGATGGCTAGAGTGTTGCCACTTATGTCGCTGTCGTCATTTGTGTTTTGCTAAATTAAAATCTGCATATTGTTCCCTCAATCTTGAACAAATTATATCACAAGCATCTTAAGGATTTATCTTCAATTTGTTTCTTTCAAAACTCAAAGATATCACGTGCCAGATATATCCTAGAAATGTGGAATTTGGGCAAAATTTTGAGTGATCTGGTTAAGACAAATTTCGGTGGTTAACTGTATCTAGAATTTGACACCTTATCCACTGAAAGTATTCTGTTTTGGTTGTTAATGAGCACACACAGGCTCACCTAAACCACCGAAAACAGAAACTTACCCAAAAATCAAAATTTGATGAATCTCGATCACCTGGAAGAGTACAAAGACCTCAGGGCTTGCTAGCCAAAGCTCCTCTCTCTCTCTTACTGGACTTAGGTGTGACTGTCCTCCTGCCACTGGTCTTTTTAGCCTCTTCTTCTGGTGGTCCCTCTGTTTAAAATTCATTTTAAAAGAGGAAAAATCCCCAGTCCACATGTTTCTTCTTCATAGTTTCTTTGACAAGAAGGGTAATGAGCCCCCTGATGTAGCGCCCCTCACAAGTGATATATACAAAAATTGCTTTCAACAATGCCTGCCATTGAGGTTCCAGAAAGGACATTGGAATGTCCTTCTTCCAAATGAAGTCTTTGTGAATGAGCAACAAATAAGATCTGATATTTGATGGCACTGTGGATTTGAACTAGCACTCTCCAGTTCTTGGAAGACCTATAAACTCTTCTATAGATGCTTCATCAATGATGAATTATTCTCTCCCTATTTTGGCAGACCTTCCATCATATACAGTTGCAAAAGATTCTGCTACATGTTGATGAAAGATGGTAAGTTTCTCACGATAGGTGAATACCCCTGCCTGTTTGAAATGCTCTGCTACCTCTGGATGTGCCTCCAAAACATCATCAACCTCAGCCATCAAAGAAGATCCTGACTTTTCCATAATTACCTCCTGATGTGTCCCTCAAACCCAGGGATTATGCGTGTAATTGATGAAGAGATGGATCTAGAGTCAAAGCGTGTGACTCAACAAATAGAGTGATTTCAGGTAATAAACTGAATCAGGGTTTCAACCTATGAGTTAACTCAATGTCCAAATATATAACCAGGAGTGCAATTGATGACGAAGGACAAACTCAAATTTTAACATTTGATTCAAGATAATTAACCAGTGTATGATTGAGAATAAGCTCAACGGCTATTGGTAAGACTTGGAGTTCAAACAGGAATCAAACCTTAGATATTCAGTGATTGTAAGTAAACTCCAGTCAGTTTAGGCAGAATTCAAGTAAGAATTTGACTTATTAATAGAACTGTGACTCAATCAACTAGAAAACAAGCTTTGAGCTGAGAATAATTCAAGTATTAATCATACAGAGCCAAGATTAAAATGATTTGTTAATTTAAATGCACACCTGGATGATAAATTCTCTTGTCAAACTGGAGTTTCGACTATTCTTAGCCACCTTGAATAGATCTGGAGCTCTGATAGTGCGTCTGGATGAGAGATTTACGGGCTGTTTGAGTTGATTAATAATGCATGGACTAAATGCATGATGTGAGGGGAAATTAACCACATTCCAATCAAGTTTAGTAATGACATCACGAAATTCATGGCCATTCTCCTGATGATCCATATACAGTCTCCAATCTGTTATGAAATTTGATTAGCTTCATAAGTCGTCTTCTCCAAACACTCTGGATGGTAGATGTTCCCACAAGATTGTTCTAGGATAAATTCGTGAGTGCGGACACAGACCAATCTCCACAGATCCACCCGGATCTGGAACAAACCGTGACAGAATACTACTCTTTCCCTAGTTTTAGAGTGTTGAATGGACAAGAGAGGAATAATGATATACTTACTTGTAAAAGGATGTACTACTCTTCCCTAGTTTTAGAGTGTTGAATGGACAAGAGAGGAATAATGATATACTTACTTGTAAAAGATCTCCTTGTTCCTCATTCGCTATCATCTTTTATGTCAGTCTCAATCACAATGTTCAATCACAACAAAAGCATTAATAAGTTCAAAACTCTAAACTATACATGTGATCAAGGAATCATGTAATAAGATGACACATCATCATGGAAAGGGACATATTCATTTATTATATTAAATGAAAGAGAAAATACAACCTGAGCCTTGATGTCGAGATCCCTTCTTCAACGGATTCTACTTTGACACACACATTTGCTCGCTATGCATGAAGAACTTCCACCACTTGTGATAACCTTGTGGTTATTCTCCTATTAGTCAGAAGATTCACCTCCATACAATAGCTCACCACCTCCAATGTCTCACTCTTGCTAATTTGCTACCAACCATTCCCATGAATCATCCCTTCAATATATAGGAAAGGATTGTACATTGATAGAATGTAACTCAAGATCTTCCCCTTCACAATACCTGGGTAAGTACCTTAGAGAGAAAGGCCAATTGGCGATACCATTGCATAACAAGCATCGCTCAAAACAACATAGTCCTGATCCACGTGTGCTACGGTATCGAGTCCGAACCAAACTCAAAGGCTTCCACCTAGCATCACCAGGGATTTACCCTGAGGACCCCCCGTAATATCGCAAGTAACTTACACTGATGTCAACAAAGCAGTTTAGTATCTCACAATGTTCAATGCTAATCTAATGCTTGACCCTTTGTGTTAGAAGGGCTTCCCAGACACACAAGTGCCAATGGAATTTTACACTCCTATTCTCAAGATACTATTGTGTTTTTTAAGCTTTGGAGAGTGTGTGTGTCTCTCTTCCTACTCCCCAGCACTAGCCTAGCTATATGTTGGTGTAAAAGAGCTCCCAGGAAGAGTTACTAGATCAATTTTTATTATTACACAAAGTTTTAATGGTCATATTTACTCACAAAATCTAAAGGAAACTCAATGATGTGTGACTCTGATTCAATCAATGCAAGGATATGAAGAAATGTAATCTTTTCGCTCAATGAACTCTAACCATGGGAGAGAGAAGACGCATTTCCAATTCCAATGCAAACACTACAATGTATATGCACTTCACCCTTTTAAATCAATGCAAATAATCAACTATCAATGAAACTTTCTAAATATCCTTTTCAAAACTTCAAAGTTTTGTTCTACCAATTTTGATTTTCTGTGTCAAATAAGAAGCAAAACAAAGACTTGAAAGAAAACAAAGGTTCACTTTCCAAGCGTAACTTTGATAATAAAGAAAAGAAATCAAATCATTAATACTCAACAATCACCGAAAACCCTAAATAAAACTTTCAATGATAGTAAAACACAAAACAAACCAAGGAGCTCCTCTTTAACGGGGTAAATTGTTCTTTGAAGCAACAATCAATCAAGAAACACCAAAAACTCCCGACTTTCAATCAATCACTCACCTTTAACCAACACCGTGACATAATCAATTCCAGTAATCAAAGAGAAGAAATGCAAACAATGGCTAAAGAACAAAAGTCAAGTAATCAAAAGCAATAACAAGCTCAAAACCCTAGATCAGATCTAGGAGGCAAATCTAGCAACAAGTGCAAACTAATGAAATGATAGGTCAAAAGACATGAATCAACCCTCAATGAAGCTATTGGACAAAACCAAACTTGAAATCAAAAACTTTTCAAACACTTTCCGCAGGAAAGCCTTGGAAACAGTTAAGGGCTCATATAGTTTCCGTTACTTCAGTTATGCGTGATCGCTGCATTCTTTACTTAATCGGATCATATAAGGTGCGGAAACACGACTTTCCGTAGACTATCAACACGCATGCTATGGAAACCTCCTCAAAAATATGGGAAAATTTTCAAAATCGGCACAACTAAAATGGATGAGTAACCTGCATAGGTGTCTCAGCGTATCCTAGAGACTCAGAGGTTTTACAAATCAGAAGAAAAAGGCAGAGGAGCAAATGGCCACAAAGAATCAACAAGAAACCAAAATTAAGGGATGAATCCCCAAAGGGAGTCGCCAATCTTTTGTTCTAGGATAAATTGCGGAGTGCTATTAATGTATCATCTCCAATTTATCCACCGGACTGAACAAACCGCGATGTATCATTTCACTCTTTCCTATAGTTTTAGAGTGTTGAATGGACAAGAGAGAAGAATGATATACTTACTTGTAAAGTTTCCTATCTTCGTTGTTCCTCGGCTCACACGATACTCTCATTCAATCACAACAACACAAACCAATCACAAAAAAAGCATTAATATGTTCAAAACTCTAAACTATACATGTGATCAAGGGAATCATGTAATAAGATGACATCACTATTATGGAAAGGGACATATTCATGTATTACATAATGAAAGAGGAAAATACAACCTGAGCTCATGTCGTAGATCCCTTTCAACGGCTTCTAGCTTCATACACACACATTTGCTCATCATGCATGAAGAACTTCCACTACTTGTGATAACTGTGTTGTCTCTATTACCGCTGAAGCATCAATCCTCCATACAATAGCTCACCAATTCTCCAATATTATCTTACTCTTGCTAATTTTCCACTAACCATTCCCATGAATCATCCCTTCAATATATAGGAAAGGATTGTGTAGTTACTTTGATAGAATTTAATCCCAAGATATCTGGAGATTCATGAATTTGCCAACCATTCTAACTCCTTAACTCCAACTCCTTCTTCTAGAAGATTCCTTCTAGAAGGATCTAGAACTTATTCGTTTTCTCCATAAAGAATCATTTCAAGACCGATCATGATTGCTAAGGAAGGTCCGCAGTTTGACTCAATGCAGTCATGTATCGAAGGAATTTCATAGACAAATATATATGCAAAATCACAGACCGCCTTCTCAAAAGAGTGATTTTGGAGAAACTAATAAGTAACTTTCATGAAAATGATTTTAAAGAAGAGCTAGATCTTCTATCACCATGTCATTATCGTCATCATCTTTGATAACCAAAAATGAGGATACCAGAATGCCCCCCAAAATCTGAAAGTGGAACCAAAGGATAGCCGAAATACTTTGTAAGTCGTATGTGTGTGTCAAGAACCGTACACATCTACCGAGACCGCGAAAACAATCAAGCATCAGCAGGATATCATACATATATCAATTCCGAGGTACATTCCCATACTTAGATCATAGACCGATGATGTCATAAACAAAAGTCATGGCCACCAATCATACACCCAGGATCCATGTAGTCATATCAATCATATCAACGGGAATAATCAGGATCTGGGCGACAAATTTGTAATCAAGACTACATAGCCAATAAACATACACAAGGGATCTATGTGTCGCAAATAATACATACTTCATCGCAATCTGATTATAATGATAATCCGTGGTCTTCAATCCCATCGTCTAAAAGTACTTAATCCCGACTACGTGATTACAGGTGTTGAAGCCTAACATGGTAGAAACCACTTGATTACCCATCATTGAAGTATACCCCCAATCGCATGGTGGGAAATCACCATTAATGTCATCGACCCCAAGGTACTATAGGGTACAATCAACCGAATAAATGAGTTGTTGTCGAACAATTGACGGAATCTTCGATCAGGGATCAATGATGTAAATCCACTGCTCAGCGCCAAACTTGCCATTGAGGCATGCAGCTCCGAAGGTACTAAAATATTTCTAAGTCTTTAATCCCGGATAATGTGCTGAATTCGACTGCATCAAGACTCAAGAGGGCCTGATGTATCCCCCATCGCTATACAAACGAAAATCGTGAGTTTGAAAGGAACGTAGTATGAATACTGATCATGGACACGTGTGGAAGGTCAATCGAATGAAGATACAATCATAGATGGTCGACTCAATAGAGGTTTCAAAATGGACAACTCTTGAACATATGGATGACACGACCAATGATTTGGCAAAGATTGACTCAAATATTCCACACATGGAGATCCTTGTAATTGATAACCGAATGAGAGACAAATGGATTTCCAACCGCCAAATGATGAATATAAAGTGCTATGTTCAAGTGTTTACACTTACGCCAATTAACATAAAAACGAACATATCCCTTCCCAAATTTTCCCCCACCATTTTTTTTTTTTTTTTTTTTTTTTTTATGCAAGCTTGAAGAGGATCATATGCTTGTTGATATAAGCTCGTCCTTCTGACGAAGTCCCTGAGTATTTTTAACGAACCCTAAGAAGGAGGGTTCGATCCCAATGGTCTCACACGTTTATTTAACCAGTCCAAAGATAGTAAACTCAAGGTTTTTCAAGATTATAGAGTTAGGAAAAACACTCAAAAGAGAACTCTCTCGCCTTTTCGCACAATAACAACGAGAAAGGTTAAACCATCGCCTTTCCAGGATGCATGTTCAAATACTTTAAGGGGCGTGAAAATAGAAAGGTCGCTTGGCAATCTTTTTCATTTTTAGAGTCGCGTGAAAAGGGTTTAAAGTCAACTCCGTGGGGGTTCCTTCGTATAACCGCATCAAGTCTCGGAAAAGGATAAACAATGCTCGACCTCGTTCTAAGTTTTTTTTGACAAGTGTTAGAACGTGTAAAATACACTTGAGGTTTTTTTTCAAACTAAAACCATAAAAACTCGTAACTGCACACCGTATATGCAAAAAATTTTGGATCCATAATTGTCCTGTGAAGGGCCCGTCAATCATTTACTCATTCCAAGATTAGCAACAAATAAAAATAGGCAATATAATGAACCAATGATGAAAACCCACCTGAAAAGTGCGCAAATATATTCAAGTTACCAGTTCATTTTAACCATTTGTGTTTCCAAATTGCCAAACAGTGCCAAAGTGACCAATATACCTCCGATCTTCAGAGTCAAATCCTGGGAGCTCCGGTGCATCATTCTGTCACTGATCAAACAAGTGTTTTCAATCCTCTTTCATGTTCAATTTAGCGACAAATGGTTTATCGTAGAGGGTTTTATGTGTCTCTACGCCATTAATCGGGTTTCCGCAGTGGGTTTTTTCAGACTCGAAATCCATAAGCCCAGTTTGCGGCTTAACCACGCTATGAAATTCAAGATCAAAAGCACTCGAAAGCGCGGAACGATATTTTTTGTACAACGCTTAGCCACATAAATCCATTTTTGATGATTTAAGATCCCTGACTATTTCCTTATGGTCTTTTGCAGTTAATAGCCACACCATGGTTCTTGAATGGAGAGAACGCGAGCATGAGGATGAAAACAATGTTTCCGAGAATCACCCAGCTACAATTGTCGCCCTAAGGAACTGTGGGCTTCTAAAATTCTTCGTGATACCCCGCATGAGCTCAAGCAGGCCTCATAGAACATATCGCTCATATGTGGGATCCCGATCAAGAAGTTTTCCACATGGGCATGCAATATTGACCATAGACACGAGATTTACTCTCACCGATTATCCCGCGACGGATCACATGTCAATCGGCCCTCGTAGAGGTGGGAAGAAAAACACAGGTGTCGAGGAGAATCACAGGCTTATAGTGCAGAGACGAGGAAAGCTGCTATCCGAGGAGAGATATCACTCTTCGATTATTCTCAGGACCATTGCTCGATGATGTAGTGCTTCACTCCTCACATGGGTTTCACAGAGCTACGATGCTCGAAAAGTTCGAGCCTCTAGGCATTCAACCGGCGATGCAAGGTTACGAAATCAGCACCACAAAAATGCAAAGTGAGGACTTCAAACAGCTTAACATGAACCGAGGCTTCCTTCTTCGCGAGAGTCCCGTACCACCGTGGAGATCCGGCACCGTCCTAGGGAACCTATGCTTCGATGAAAAGCCATTCATGATCTATGGCATTGTAGTAGAATCGTCAAATATGATGATCGTCTTTTCGATTGGCTCCGAAATCAGGTAGTGATGGTTGAGGACTATGCCCGCAGTTCAACAGGTGATCCCCGACCGCCTTCCTAGGGTTCATTGGGGAAACATTGGCATGAAGGTCACCAACTTTTTAATTATTAAGATGTTTTTGTATTTTCAATTGACATAAATGTTTGCCTATTGGTCGAAGACCACAACAATGTTATTGATAACGTTAGATGTCGGAGCCCACGTATCAGCCGAGCTCTATACAATGGCGAGGAGAAGCGATAGTTCCAACATCTCAAAGATGTTGTAGATTACCTTAAATGGAGCCAAACCTAGAGGGGTTGATGCATGGCATTCCATACATGTCCTTAGATGACGTCCCATGTAGATCGTTCAAATACACTGCGGGAGTTCTCACCATGGGACGCTTGTTTCGTTGTGGTAGCTAGGATCAGTATGTTATCGCGGAACACCATGTCATGATATCGATGTAGAGTCTGCTTATCTTTTGTCTTCTGGACAGATTTTGTAAACACTTTGATCGCATATATATATACATGGTTGTTACCGGGCTTACTTACATTTGTGGCATGTGTTTGATTTATAAATGGTTCAAATGTTCATCTGGCTTCATATAATTAGCTAACATCGTTAATGTATTTAGACTTCTCGGAATGTGTTGATTTTCTATGTAATCAAAATTTCTTCCAAGAGGCTAATTCAAGAAATAAACTCTTAATAATGTAGGACTTCTAATAGAATAGACATTACTTAGTTGTATTAATTCACTAGTCATGCAGTCAAGTCGCACAACCAAACGACGAATTTAAGAGAGATAGCATCAACCAATAACTCAATAACGGCCATATTCTCGCTATGTTGTTGGTTATCGCCCACATACACCGTAGAGAAATAAGTTCATTCGATGGGGCATAGATTGCCCGTGCAAGCGGTTAGGTTCTCGGTACTACGGCTAGCACCATCAAAGAAGCCAATATAAGGTGTTTAAACCCACATTTGACAATCAAACACAACCAATCGGGGAAGGGTAAAACCAAAGATCTAAAAATAAAAATAATCACAATAATAATGATGATGCTATAAAATACAAGTGTTATGCACAAATGACTCATGCATAATATTTCTTCAAGTATAACCCATTTCGTTCACCCAAAGGTATCCCATCATAATCTATCACCATATTCCCTTGGCCAAGAACTTTGCTAACAATATAAGGCCCGCCACATTGGTTCGAATTTTCCAGCTCCTAGTATATCTTGATCTTGTTCATAGAGAATAACTATATCACCCTCAGAGAAAACACGTTGTTTGACATGTTTGTTGTATTGGGTTTTGACACGTTTCTTTTGGGCTTCTTTTACTAGAGTGGCGTCACGTCGTGTTTTGTCTAATCGCATTAGATACAACGACGTTCTTCCTCAGCAGAAGTATTCGGTAAAAGTTCTACGGTTAATTTCAAAGATGGAATTTCAGATTCTATAGGTGAATGGCTCTGCCATATACCAAACCAGAAAGGTGCAAATCCCTGTAGACTTAATCGACGTTCGACACGCCCACACAATGCCAAAATAACATTGTGTGCCGCCTATTCTTATGGATTCCTATCATCCGCCTAATCATAGTGATAAGAACTTTGTTAATGGCTCAACTTGGCCATTAGACTGCGGATAATAAGGCGTTGAGCTATCATGCATGGCGTCCAACTGTTAGTTCTGACATCATATTATTTCTAAATACACCGTGATCGCGAACGATAGCCCGAGAACACCGAATCGCTGTAGAATGATTATTAAAGAGAAAAGTGCTGCAGTCCTCCCGTTATTATCAAATGTCGGCATCGCATCGGCCCAACTCGTAAAATAATCAATGCTCACGATATATCATCCATGCCCCCTACGAAGTGAGGGTGATGTGTCATGAAGTCAATGCCCCATTTACAACGGACTCACGAGACTACAGTGGAAGCTGGAGCAGGACCGAATCTTCAGGATTGTGGTCCGCATGCATAATAATTCCTTGGAACCGCTGTTGATGCAATCTTTAAATAACGGCGTCAAAAGTATCCTTCGCGACGCGAAAATTTTCTCGAAAGTAGCGCATACTCCGCATGACCGCCACATGCTCCTCGAAGTGGCAATCATTGTGCTCTCTGCCAATAAAGGTCAAACAACGCTGAAACATCGAATCAACACCAAAGAGTATCACGAATAATGTAATTACTGGTTTGATAACTTAACACCACGGCCACCAAAATATTCAGACAACTACTGAAAGTTTGCGTTTGGAGATAGATGATGATATCTCCATACCAAATATCATTGGTATCAATGAGGAAAAGGGACTGGTCGGATCTAATCCATCGCTACGCTTTCCGCTAGTAAAGCAGGGGAAAATCACAAATCAACTCAAGAAAACTAGAGACTTCTTCGAATGGCCAAACTCCAAATCAACTCCGGAGAATAACGTATCCATTTGGGAGTACTATTCCGCCAGCTTCGATCTGAGTCAGCATTATGTTGCATGGGGTTACGTTGTGAAATCACAGTAGTTTTTCCGGCAAGAATGTAGTGACGAAAACTACAACCGCTGAACACTTTTCAACACATGTTGATATTTAATCTCTGAAGAAGTCAAACTTCGACTCAGGTAATAGACAACATGTTCATCATGGCATCATCCTCCTGAACGAGAAACATACCAATGGTATACTCGGACACAACTAAATAAAGAAAGTAGTCTCTACCTAATCCTATGAAAGAAGAGGAGCTTGGGTAAAGGACAATTTCAATGCTTCAAAGGCATCATTGGCGCTTTGTCCCACAACTCGACCTTCTTCAACGTATCGCAGAGTTCCAGTAATCTCGGCATAATTGGCGACGAAACATTTAAGAAAGTTTGCTTTCCCCTGCAGAATTTGTAACTGACGCAAAGAATAAGGAGGATGGAGATTAAGAATCACCTCAACTTTATTAGGATCTACCCGGATCCCATGTTGTGAAACAATAAAACCAAGGACTCTGGCCAGATTTTACGCAAAATACACATTTGTGCTGATTCAATCGAATGGAATCGGCAACTAATCTAAAAATGGCTCGGAGGTGTATAGGATGATCAACCCGACGAAGAGAATGAGCAGGCAAATCGTACAAATAAGGTTGAACGACATGTTTGATATCGCGGAAAGCGAGGGACATAGCTCACCGGAACGAGCACCGGCCAGTTCTTCGGGACCGAAGGAAGTTTCCCGTAAAAGTACCCCAAGGACAAATGAAAGCGCTTTTGTGTTGGTCTTCAGATGTTGATCCGACATAAAATCCATCCATAAAGAGAAAATGATTACGCCGCACAAATACATCGACAATCGATCGAATTTAAAGGGTCGAAAATTGTCCTTAGACAAGCTTTACATCCCTATAATCCACAAACGCCGAATACCACCCATCGGGTATCGTATTTGAAACTCACTCCGCCATGTTACCTGTGGTATATAAACCGAATTTTGGCACTTCGTTTAATGGTCAGCCACGGATGAACAGGGCGAGATCACGGTGGTTTAGCTCCGTGGAATGTCTTGATTTCATGAACCATAATCGAGGGGTCAATACCCGGTATCGTGAATCGTAAAAATATTTCACGGAATTTAAACAAAGACGCAATCAACAATTTCACCGGTGAATGAGTTCCAATATGAACATTCTCGACGATCCCAAGTTTTACTGAAATATCTATGGGAACTGTGGGCGAAATGTTACTAAGGTTCCCTTCATATATCACATCGTGGGATGATTTGGGAATAGAGGAAATGACAATAACGGTTGACGAAGTCCAAATTCGTTTGTAGCTCTCTATGGTGTGTTGTTCCGGGAAGAGGATGGAACGTTGATGGCCATCGTTCCAGGGGGTGTATTCCATGACATACATGATCATTTTGTCAGTGGGAAAGATGACACTGAAGGGATCAGGAGACAACTCCCCGCAAGAAGAAAGTAGGGTTGCCGATTGAATAGCTTCTGGTAAGCGACCAACCGGATTCTGCACGGCATAACGTCAAATCCAATACGACCTGTGATCGGACTCATCCATGGGTCATCGTAATAATGACGCTCAATGGTATAACGGAACCGCGTTAATGGATGTAACTGATGAGTTAGAAATATTGGGTGGTGGAGGTATGGGAAAATTCATTAATCCACTAATTTTAAAAGACCCACGCCAACATTCTCATAACCCCAGGGGTGTTTGCACGAATCCACGCTGTCTGCACGGTTAATCGCATTGAAGAAGGCAAGTTGATCGACCATGACCACTTTTCCTTCATGAGGGAAAATCGAACACTAAAACAAGGTGGATACCACGCCGACGCATGGAATCGTAATTCAACTTCGGCCCGCGAAGATTATAATCGAGGGAGTATCAAAAACTTCCAATTTATCCGGACGGTCTGCCCGCAAGAGTGATGGGCAACGCATGGCGCACGACCATAAGGTTTAAAACCGGAACCATTGAAGGCTCGCAGCGTTTGTACTCGTTAAGGGTGGAGAGCCAATGGCTTTCCAGCAAGTGACAAACATGACACGACACGTGGAGGCACCTTCGACAACAACCGTCCGACAAATTCTTTTATCAGCAACAACAACTTGTATTTGGAATGTAATCTGTGCGGGTAACCTCGGAATAAGCTCGGTTAAGTCAAAGACGACAAATTCTCATCAGATCGACCACCCCATGGTTTTTCACCGGCCCTCAATCGCGGCGGTACGTGACCGAAGGACCTCGAGGCGCATCGTTGAAGGTGTTTACGATCTTCTACAACGTCAGGTAGTTCCGAAATGACGCATGAGGATTGAATGCTCCATCGCTAACTCACACCTTTGGGGTGGTCGATAACCGGTGATCAAGGTTTGGTCAACAGATGAAGACCGTAGGTAGATGGGTTCGTGAGGGTTGGACCGAGATCTCGGCCAACCTCTTTGAAGAAGAATAGTCTTTGGTTCGAGTGGCGAGTGAAACAGTGTATTTCCTCGAATCACCAGTACACATTAAAACATAATATGTAGTGGAGGGGGATGGTTGGTTGGTCGTGAATGACCAATTAGGCTTGTTGTTGAGATGGGAATGGTTGAGACAAGACAGTCGGTGTCAGTGGTTTTGGTGTTCTTTGAAGGAACTTAGAAACTTCGGCCCATCGAGGTCAATCCTTTGTATAGTGATCGTGATTGCACATAAGGCAAGGATAGCGCATTTTGCGTTTATCCCGGTCATCAACACGAGGAGATTTGGTTTGTTCATTGACGAGCGCTTTTACCTCATTCTTTGCCTCCCCTTCTTTGGATTTATTCTACCGTAGGCGGATTGAACACGCTTCACTCACGGCTTTTACCGCATGGGAGATAAGAGACGCGATTCTAAACATTAGGAGTATTGGATTTTGGGGTTGTAGGTGACACAGAATGTGAATGGGCTGATAGTCCTTAATCACACCATCACCGCTGGTGAAATCGGCGAGAAGTGTCGGAAGTCGATCTAGGTAACCGTGAAGTGTCGCTATAAAGTGCCGCTTTGAGAATAGACAAGATTCGAAATACCGAAAGAATGCATTTATGCCCGCTCTTCGGGTAAACAACACCCATGGAAAATGTCTTTCCACTTGTTTACAACACTGGTAAACCTACCAAGAATCGACGGGAAGTCTAAGCTTGATGAGATTTCCTCCGCTGCTTTAATGCTGATGATCGGATATATGAGTGCCCGAACTTTGTTTAAAGGAGGTTAAAAATCTCAGTCCTCAGATCGTGAACGTAATCAGAATCGTAATGCGAGAAAGGCCATGGCAAGAGTGATGAAATCCGAAAAGAATCCTCGCGGGAAAATTCACCGTACCACTGCAGTTGACCGTGTGCGTTGGAAAAGTCGCAATCTAATGGAGTCTTCCAACAATGAGTTAGACGAACACCACAGATGGAAATTCATTACATGATTGTTTGGGTCCTCTTTTGGTTTACCATCGAATTTAGGATTTTCGTATGGTAGTTTGGCCGGTATCGTGGGCCATTGGGTAGAGTGATGGATCATATCATTTAAAATTCTTGACAAATCCAGAAGATCCAGAGTGGCAATAAAAGGTAATTGCCGATTCACCCGAGGGTACCGCACTTTTCAAGGAGCCCCACGAAACCGCCAAAGGGTGATATACGCCCCGCAGGAAGCATCCCTGCTAAGCCCCGATGGTGGCGTAATAGGTAGTAACCCCAAGGATTTTGAAATTGAGTCTGAGCAGAGACCTGACGTTGAGTAGACCAACAACCCTGGGGCCAGGATTAGTCACCGATATGTTGTTCGTAGGGACAACGATGTCTCCCCTGTGATTCAAAAGCAAGATTTTGCATAATTTGAGTCCAATATTGAGCCAATGCCGGAGGAATATTCTGTCCTAAAGATGAATTTGGTCCTCCCATTAACGGGATATCCCGCCCGGAAATTGAGTGCCAACCCGAGGTTGTGTAGTCACCATGGTTTGTCCCGAGAAAGAAACTGTACTACTCTGTACACCAACAGGAATTTGTACATTAAGCGCAACGGTCAGAATAGAGCCACTAGGACAACAACGCAAACCAGGAACGGATGAAACTGTGAATAGGTCGCCAGAAACCGAGGACCACCAAGAACCAAGCAGGAAGTCAGAGTCAATGTGGAACATCTAAGCAGATCAAAGTTTGGTAAACTGTAAAATTGATTTGTTACCGGAGTCGGGCACATCGGGCAAGAGTGGTTGTCGGTATCTCGGTTTGAACATTGGTAGTGTTCGCAGATGAGCCATCTCAGATAAACAAAATCCATAAGTAGTGTGGTGGCCGGGTAATTTCGACAACCAGAAACGAGATCCGTGACCACCAAAACAAACTCAATGTAAACTCGACCAAGCAGACCTGACGTGGCTACACCGCGGAAGGCCTCAGAGTCACTCGAGGTGGAATATCATCACTAGAAAGATGAAATCGCCCTTCTGGTCTTTCACCACGACGGATGCGATAATCCTCTACAGTATTGTAATTCGAAACTCGGCAAGATGATCAGTAGTTTCGATTTGTGGGGGTGGTGTAAAAACTTTTGGGATGTTACTTACGTCCATGTGTGGTAGAGTAAATAGGGGGATTTCACCCGGACGAGTAGAATCCTCTGGAGTGCCCTCATGGGTGTCCGGATGTAAAGGGTCCGAGGCTTCCGGATGTTCTGGAGAAAAACCTTGCATCCTACGTAACTAAGCAACAAACAAATTATCCACCTCTAACGAAATCTTATAGCCTACCCGCGAGAATCAAACAAAGACACCCCGTAAAAATATACGAAGCAATCACCAAGCAAACAATAATTTAATTCAAGTCACTAGTTGGTGATGAACTACATCTAAACAACGAGGACGAAGGGCGGCTGCGGAAAAAAAAAGTTACGCTGATCTAATTCGCTTAATGACTTACCGTGCAAGCTTCAATGCAGAATTGTGGATTTACCCTCCGCGAGCCCGAGTGAGTTTCCAATAACATCGCATTTCCAGGTACCGTGAATACTTTTTCCCCTTCACAGTCACCTTGGTAAGTACCTAGAGAGAAAGGGCACTAAGGATACCACTGCATACCGCGACGTCGGGGAAATGTAGCCGCCAACCGACCACACTAGTATGTGGTATCGAGTCTCAAATCAACCCTGCGTTTCCACGCTAGCATCAGGGTTATACCTCTGAGTGACCCCCGTGATACGTGCAGTCTCTACACTGATGCTAACAAATCAGGTTAGTTTCTCTGCTAACACCAATGCGACCCAATGCTTGACCCTTGTGTTAGAAGCTGGGCTTCCCGTGACAATATGCGCCAATGGAATTTTACACTCCTATTCTCAAGATACTATTGTGTTTCTGAACTTTGGAGAGTGTTTCACTTCCTACTCCAGCACTATGCCTAGCTATATGTTGGTGTAAAGATCCCTATAAAAAGTTACGATCATCTCTTATTATCAATGCTAAGATTTTAATGGTCATATTTACTCGCCGTAAATCTAGTGAAACTCCGTCGATGTGTGTCTCTGACCCAAATAATGCAAGGTTATGAAGAAATGTAATCTTTTCGCTCAATGAAACTTAACTATGGGAGAGAGAGAGACGATTTCAATTCCACGTAAACACTCACAATGTATATCAATTTCCTTTTTAAATCAATGCAAATAATCACCCATCAATGAAACTTTTCTAAATATCCTTTTCAAAACTTCGAAGCTCTTAAGTTCTACAATTTTGATTTTCAAAGTTTGTAATAAAAGCAAAAACAAAAGACTTTAAAGAAAACAAAGGTTCACTTTCCATGAACTTTGATAATAAAGAAAGAAAATCAAATCATTAATACTAAACAATCAATGAAACCCCAAATAAAACTTTCAACGATAGTGTCGTCCGCGAGTCTCTTAACGAAAATTGTTCTTTGAAGCAACAATCAATCAAGAAACACCAAAACCTTAACTTCCAATCAATTCACCCACCTTTAATCAACATGACATAATCAACTCCAGTTATCAAAGAGAAGAAAAATGCAACAATGGCTAAAGAACGAAAGCCAAGAAATCAAAGCAATACTAAAACCCCTAGATTAGATCTAGGAGGCAGATTAAGCAACAGAAGTGCAAACTAATGAAATGATAGGTCAAAAAGACCAAAATCAACCTCTACCGAAGCTACTTGACAAACCAAAACTTGAAATCAAAAATTTCAAAAACTTTCCGCAGGAAAACCTTGGACACATATGGCCTATAAGGTTTCCGCTGGCCTAGCTGGCATCACAGCCACGACCGGACTATATGCAAGGTGCGTGGAACACGTGACTTTCCCAGACCGCCAACACGCATGCTATGAAACCTCGAAAATGGAAAATTTTCAAATCAAGTACAATCCAAAATGATGAGTAACCCAGAAGGTGTCACAGGGTATCCTAGAGACTCAGAAATTTACAAATCGTGAAAAGGAAAGAGGAGCTAAATGGCCACAAAGAATCAAGAACTAAAATCCAAGGGATGAATCCCCGTGGAGTCACGCCACTTTTGTTCTCTAGGATAAATTGCGGAGTGCGACACTAATCTCACGACATCCACCTGGATTTGGAACAAACTGTATCAGAATACTACACTTTCCCTAGTTTTAGAGTGTTGAATGGACAAGAGAGGAAGAATGATATACTCTACTTGTAAAGTTTCTCCTGCTGGTTCCTCGCCCACATTTATGCCTTGCGCCGTCCAATCACAAAATAACACAAAACCAATCACAAATAAAAGCATTAATATGTTCAAAAACTCTAAACTATACATGCGGATCAAGGAATCAGCAATAAGATGACATCATCATTATGGGAAAGTATTCATGTATTATATTAAATGAAAGAGAAAATACAACCTGAGCCTTGATGTCAGATCCCTTCAACTCTTAGCTTTGACACACACACATTTGCTCATCATGCATGAAGAACTTCCACTACTTGTGATAACCTTGTGGTTGTATCTGTTTGCTGCAGCATCAACTATCCATACAATAGTTCACCAATCCTCCAATATCTTACTCTTGCTAATTTGCTTATACCAATCCATTCTCCCATGAATCATCCCTTCAATATATAGGAAAGGATTGTGTAGTTACTGATGAATGTAATCCCAAGATATCTGAGATTCATGAATTTGCCAACCATTCAATCTCAACTCATCCTTCTAGAAGATTCTCTCTAGAAGGATCGAGAACTTATTCGTTTCCTCCATTAAGAATCATTTCAAGACTCCCCACCGTTGACATATGAAGGTCCAAGCAGCTTGATCAATGCAACAAGGAAACAAGGGAATTTCCCTCAGACAATATATATGCAGCTCTGCATCGCCTTCAAAAGAGGATTTTGAGAAGTTGATAAGTATAACTTTCTTCATGAAATGATTTTAAAGAAGAGCTACTTATCACCATGTCATTACCATGTCATCATCTTGATAACCAAAAATGAGGATAACAAAGATAGATTCTTGAATATCCCGATGAATAAATGCAAGTGCAAATAAATTCATTCCATTCCAGTCCTGACACGATTGGAACAAACAATTTTTTCCCAACACAAGCGCGAAGCGCAACAGAAAGAAAATAGTGTGAAATAATAGGGAGCTCGAAATGGTCACATGCTCCAGTTACATATGCTATGGTTCACTACGTATGGGATCTTTCCATATGATCACGTGATTAATGTCAGGTGTTCCCGCCACAAGTCTGAACCTCCACCTGGGAAGACACGGAAGCATCATGTGCATTTTTTACCCTGATCTTTTCCATGGCAAGAGAAACTCCATCCATGCTTTCTCTGCCAGGAAATCACCCAAAATCAGAAGGGCTTGTTGGATCACTACAACAGAACTGCTCTCTTCTAGAGGAAGCTACAAGATCTGAAAATGTCTGCGTCGACCACCAATCAGGGGCACCTCCATGTGAACCCATTGTTGAGTCACCATTACTACCAGCCAACTTGAAGGAGTTCCTTCCATTTTCTTTAAAAGCATAACCTGCATGTTCTCTTCTGAGATGAATATTTAATTTATACTCATGTATGTAGCATTTTTCATAGCCCTCATTAGGACAGACAAAAGGGCGATCTGAAGGGATAGAGCCATATACTAGAGTTGGAACTTTTGGATGAAGAAACTCGCTTTCAGTTTGAGGGGGAAGCTTCACTGCATTTGCCAAATTCTTCTCATCTGTGGACTTTATGTGAGCTATCTGTGGGGTAGTAAGATATAATGAGGGTGATAGACAACAAACTAGTTGTTAAGTGCCCAACAAATAATGAGAAAATAACATCAGCATCTCCAATCCTTGATATACCAGTTGCAGGTCTGACAACATATTTTATGAATTCTATCCATACAAATACTTGCTGGAGTATTGGAAGGTGTGAATGAAGAACCTGGTAATACAAGGGTTAAAAAATGTAGAGCTACCACTACTTGCATTCATGTCACCAGTGAATGTTTTCACCCCTAAACAGTTCGGGGCTATTCAAAACCACCACTGTCTGGTGATGCATTTCATGGTGTTGAGCATACATAGTTGTTTCTCCTTCATAACCAAGCAACTCTTTCTCATTATTGGACTGCAAACAATACTGGGCCTCTTTTAGATACTGAAGCATTTAATAGTCATGGCGTATACACACCCCGTCAAGACCCACAATGTCCTACTGGTATTTTGTTCCAATCTAGAACTTATAAAAAAAACCAGTCGAGAATAACAAAAATAAATAGAGGGAATTTATAAATCGCAGTTGTAGAGAAGAAAGGACAATGAGATGCCTGCTTTAGACTACATCAAGGCCAACATGCAAGGCCATTTGGTCAAATCTCCTCATCCATCCCTACAACTTATTCAAACTGTAATAAAATGTTGAACACAAGTTCCTGCTGCAAACTACTAAACTGAAAAGGATCTCATGCTCGATGACGAGCTTATTTTCTATCTATTCCTACTCTAACCAATAGAGGCAGATTGATCAAGTAAAACTGAATTTCCAATGCAACCAAGTAAGAAATTGATTTACTGATATCATGCTTGATATTGACTTGAAAAATATTAGAAACCATAGCATACAGAAATGGAGTTTGAAAGGGAAACAGAACCAACCTTCCTTCAAAAAAAGATTGACATCTGTTCTACTCAAAGACTCGCAATAATCATCAAAAGGATCAACGAAGCTGTAAAGAAAAACCTCTTCCTGTTGTTTGATCTGAAAATAAAAAAATATCTGGGTATTCTATTTCCCATGAAGGCTGTCACTTTCAGCTATCTGTAAATCTGAAAACGGTTGTAGATTGATTTATGTACTAATCATGGATTGTTTGATATCTGCTGCAGATTCCAGATCAAGAATGATGGGTATCGATGGTAGAGGCAAGAACAACTGCTTTTGAATTTCTTGGGATACCAAATTCATATCAACAACTTCTTTATCAAAATCTGAAGCCTCCTTAATCCCATAGTCAAAACTATAAGAGACATTTGAATTAATGACAAATGTGTCTACAATATGACTATCACCAACATCTTCACAATCAGAAGAAATACTAACTGAATGTTGGATGTGGAATGCAAATTCTTTACAACAGTTATCAAAAATAAGATCAGCTGAGTAAAACTTCTCATAATATGAATTGAAATCCACATGAAAATCATTCAAAGAATGGATACTAACATTAGGAAGAGATTGACACCATTCACAAGCATTTTCTTCTAAAGAAAATTTGAACAGCTTGATCAAGACAAAAATCTGAAGCCTCCTTAATCCCATATTCAAAACTATAAGAGACATTTGAATTAATGACAAATGTGTCTACAATATGACTATCACCAACATCTTTACAACCAGAAGAAATACTAACTAAATGTTGGATGTAGAATTCAGATTCTTTACAATAGTTATAAAAAATAAGATCAGTTGAGTAAAACTTCTCATAATATGAATTGAAATCCACATGAAAATCATTCAAAGAATGGATACTAACATTAGGAAGAGATTGATAATTATTCACAAGTATATTTTCTTTCTAAAGAAAATTTGAAATGCCTTTTGATCAGTATATCTTCGTGAATAAACTATTAAGTTCAGCATGCACTTTATGGAAATTGAATAGTGTTTCACGCATGATCATTCTTGTTTTCCTAATCTCGAAGATAATCATCCTCATAGTTGGCAATGGATGTGGAAAACTGGCTATATCTGAAAAATCATAGAAAGAATACCTCTTAGCTAAGATCTTTTTCCATTTCATACCAGTGGAGTCATAATAGTGGAGTCACCAACATATTTATGAACAATGGAGTCACCAATTCGGCCTCTTCATGGAGTCCCTCGCATAGATGATGTACAACGATAGTGTCTACTTTGTCTATCATCAAGAATCCAGATCTGGTGTGTCCTTCCCAAGGAATTGAGAGCTCAAGATTTTCTCCCTGCAACGACGCTTAATTTGTTATCACTCTCCAAGCAGAAACTCCCTGTGGCCAGGCTAAGACGTTTTGGCAACTTTCAAAAATAATGTATGTTTTGAACAATGGGGTTCTAATGATCAATGCACAGACAACCCATCACATCTAAAAGAAATAGTGCTTCAGAAACAACAATCGCATCAAGTAATTTGAAAGGACGGATGACAACACCTCAATCTTGATCACAAGGCACGACGAACGTATAGGGCTTAATACAAGATAAAAATAGAATCCTTCACTTCAAATCTATGATCTCAATAAAGAGATAACAGTATTCATAAGATAAGATAAATTGAAATGAAGTACAGAAAAGGAAACATGGATATTTATGATATTGAAAACGAAAGGAGACTGCAATTTTATTATATCATAAGAGTCTATACAGTAGCACAAAAATGTATCCCAGTTTGAACCTCTCTAGACTCTTAGAAAATCTAGGAATTTATAGCCTTTTACAATCACTTTTCAGATCCTAAAACAATGGATCTGATAATTTAAAAACAGTAAACAAAAACTGTATTTACAAAAAGATAGGGATAGGCCCTCAGAATAAGGATGATCCCTATGTGTTGGTCCTTTGAATGTGTTGAACAGTTGATGAAGTGGAGATCAGCCTTCCAAGGATCCTTATCTTGATATCATGAAGATAGAATTTGAATTGGGTGATGCGCTTTTTCATCCCTGATATTTTGCCTTAAAAATTGACAAAAACTTAGTCACAAAACTCCTTTTTGACTTCCCTTTCCAAACTAGTTGTTAAGTTAGACTTGATAATTCAACACTTGTCCATTTGAAATGGTTTCAAACAATTCTAACCCAAAAAATCCTGATCTGGGTGAAAATTTGGCTATTCTGGCCGTGACAGGCTTTCACCAGCTAATTTACCCGAAAATCCGCTCCTTAGCTGGTGAAAGGCGGAGCTTTCACCAGCTAACTAGTTATAATTCTGCCTTCTGCGTTGTTCAAAGCGAAGGATTTTTCAAAATCAAATTTCTCAGTCATGGAGAGTCCGTTTTGCATGCTTAAATAGTCGATCGACATATAAAAATCCTAATATTTCCAATGGTTCTTTCAAATTTGCATTTGGGGCCTGGGAAGATAGTCAAATGTTCCCTACAATATTAGCCATCATTCTTTCAAAAATGTCAGTGCTTTTTTTATCGCTAACACCATGGGTACCAAATAAAAAATAGGAGAAGCCATAGGTTCCATGCCCCTTTAACCCCCACCAATAACACTTACTACAAGATGCAATAGAACTAATGATCCAAGATTTCTGTGATATTTTTATCTACAAAAATCCCACAATGAGGATCTTTTACTAATTCTTAATCACATGTTAACATGAGAAAATAATCATTATGTATTGCATATAAACATGAGAAAATTTGTAATAATTATGTGCGTCTATGTAATTAAATCTCTACTTAATCAAGAGAGAATGAAAACAAAACTCACGCATATAATTTGACTCCCATGTGTTAACGAAGTTCACTAGAATCTTCTAGCTACATCTCCAGATCTACTTAGAATAAAAATTTCTTCATTAGCCTTCCTTTAGAAGGGTTGAAACCTTCACAGAAAATGTGGTATATGCATGGATGAAACCTAGAGAAACCTTCTCTTACACATTTCTTCATAGACACCAGAAGGGCCTCCTTTAACAATGCTTACATTATGAAATGATATAGTTTCCCTCTCTCCGTGATTCAAGGAGACAAGATCCACAATTTTAGGATATAATAACAAATCAAGAACAAAAATGAGAAAGCATCTCAACCAACCTTCAATTCCCCATGAGACTAGGAAACCACTTCTAATAAAATGAGGAAGAATCCCAAACTAACTCATGAGAATGTCAACTTCCTCTTAAAATTAGGAAACTATTTGTGAGGTAGGATTCCGACATAAAAATAATTTCCCCTTAAAATTAGGAAACTAATTTGTGAGTTGGATTCTCTTAGTTAATTTTAATTTCACTTTTACAAATTAAATGAAAAATACATGAGCATATTATGCTAAAAAATGTTATTAAGTTTTACAATATGAAGCATTAAACATTAATTTTAAACTTTTTCACCTATCATCAATTATCATTTTAATGATATTCTCCATGGTATGAAAAGTAATGAATTCTTGTGTGGAGATCCTCTTGGATCATACCTCCTCACAAAAATCACTTTTGGTCCTCTAAGAGTATAGAGAGAATCTGTGACTTGAATCTCCACAACCAAATTCTAGGAAGCGTCTTACACTTCACGATGCACATCGCCACTCCTTGATATTCATAAAAAATGTCTCTGACATGTCACACCCTTCTTCTCCTTCACCTGTGTACCTCAGAATGAGGATGTCAATGATGACACTTGCACCAATGCAAATATGTAGTTGATTCCTTAAATGTCTCTCAAAATCCGCACCCTTATTATCCTTCACCTTTGTACCTCGAAATGAGGATGTCAATGCCAAAACTTATCAATGCAAATCTGTAGTTGACAATACATGGATTACAAATTTTCAAAACAATACCATACTTGCCAAGACATTATGAAAAACTCATGGAAAATTTTACAATGATTATCAAGACATGCCTAGGTAAAAACAATGCCTCTCACTCAACAGTGGCTACAACACCCATTACAATGTTGCCAAAATAGGCCTAGGAAAAACAATGACTCTCACTCAAGACTATATACAAGACCCATTACAATGTTTCCAAAACAGACCTAGGAAAAACAATTCCTCTCACTCAACATTGGCTATAACACCTATTATAATGTTGTCAAAACAGGCCTAGGAAAAACAATTCCTCTCACTCAATACTGGGTATAAGACCCATTACAATGTTTCCAACAAGAATAGCTTCTTTATGGCCCAATTCCTCCTTTATTAGAGATAGAAGTGTCCCTGGTTCCTCTAGTACATGCGAAAACATACTTTGGATGGAGTATGTTGTCATCCACTTTGCTTGTGTCAGAGTTTTTCGCTTGTGTGCCAGAAGTTAAGAAATATATTCTCTTTTGCGAGTAGAGTGGCTTTAGGTCTAGAGAATGGTATCCTATAATAGGGGCAATTGGAAATACGCAATGTTGTCCACAGGATGAGTGATGGTCACTTGCTCATCCAAGAGTGGTGTCTCAAATAGCTTCAGATTGTTGACATTGATGACATTGTGTATGCCCAGCTAAGAAGTGAGGTCCAATCGATAGGAATCTTCTCCAATGTGTTCCATAATTGTATAGGGGCCATAACAGAGAGTATGTAGTTTATTATGATGAACTTTGAAACATTGTTTCTCTAATAGTAACTAGTCACGGTCCCCGGGATGAAATAAAAGAGGTGTACGATGCTTGTCATTCCTTTGCATTCCTCTTTCTTGAGAAACTTTCAAATTTTCAACTACTTGATTTTAGTGTTGTGCAATTTGTTGAAGTAATTTTTAGGATGATATTTGTTCCCTTTGTTGGTGATTTGTGCCTTGTGGATCAAGAGTGAGAGGAAGCTCAACTAGAGAAGTAGGTTGAAAACCCAAACACACATTAAAAGGAGAGAATCCAGTAGTTCAGTGGGTGGCCCTATTGTAACTATTGTGCATAATATGTAAATAAGTATCCCATTGTTTGTTATGTGTGAAATGAGTGGCAAGAGAATGTACCAACACATGGTTTACTACATTTTTTTTGTCATCTATTTGAGGATGGAAGGTTGTGGAGAACTTAAGATGACATCCAAGTAGTTCCCATAGTGTCCTCCAGAAGGAGTTGAGGAATATCGAGTTTCTATATCAAATGATTTTCCTGGGTAGACTAAAGTGAGGCCAGACATGTTGAAAGTATAAGTCTATTGTTTGAGCAGTTATAGTTGTCTTCGTGCATGCAATAAAAAAGGCCATCATGGCATCATGTTTTTTCTAGTGGTGGGAAATCCACTAAGAAAATCCATTGAAATGGATTCACATGGTCTCGAAGGCACTAGGATTTTATGATTCAATTTGTGCATCTAGTTGGAAGGCTTGGATTGAGAGCATAAAGTTTAAGCTCAGATGAATTTCTTTACCTAGTCCTATAGACATGGCCAATAAAAATGGTTTTGAAGCTTTTGTATAGTCTTTTTTGTTCTAAAGTGGCCTCCACAAGAGGAGACATGTGATTCCTTGATGATAAATAAGTGATTATATGATTAAGGCACACATAACAAGTTGAGCTTGGAGATCCACCCATTGTGGATGGTGTAGTCTAAGAAAGGGGTTTGGTTTACTACTTTATGTTGATGTAGTGCATCCCAAACTTTTTGAAAGTCATGGTTGGTGGCATACTTATTTCTCCTCGTGTCATACAAATCACACTAAACTCTTAATATTTGGAGAACCCAATTCATAGGACGAATAAGAAAATATTCTATTTTGTTAGATGTCCCCTTCTTGTAGTGAATGACTAGATAGAACTGTTGTATGTAGGTTTCCCATTTGATATGTTTCTAATCTTGTATCTCTGATTTTGATTCATGAATTAATCAAAATTAGAGGATCGCAATCTTTATGGAGAATGGTCTCCTTACCCAAAAAAAATTGTCTCCATTGCTTGAGATCTTGCACAAGGTTGTAGAATTATTTATCGTATGGTTATAATTTTTTTTAGCATCTGTAAGAGCTTTAGAGTGATACCCTACATGATTTTTTCCCTGTTAAAGTACTGCACCAATAGAATATTGTGATGCATCATATTCGATCTCAAAGGGTTGATTCAAGTCTAGAAATCTAATTACATGGGAAGAAAACAAAGCCTTCTTGAGGCGATCACAGTGGCAACATCCTCTCCATCCCAAACAAATATTTTAGTGTTGTTGTGTAATTGATGCAAAGTGCGAGCAATCTGAGAGAAGTGAAAAACAAAATTGTGATAAAAGTTCCAACTACCCAGGGAGATTTTTAATTCACTTGTTGAAGAAGGGGTTGGCCATTATGCCAATTCTTGTACCCATGTCGGATCTCGATGAATATCCTGTGGGTCCATATGAAATCCCAAATATGGAACTGAACGTTGGTCAAAGTATCATTTCTTTTCCTTTACCTATAGCTTGTGCTACTGAAGTAGTTCTAGTACTTGGTGAACATGTTGAAGATGTTCCTCCTAGGATTTACTGAATATGAGAATGTCATCCAAATATATAACAACAATGCATCCCAAAAGAGGCCTAAATATATCATTAATAACTCTCATAAATGTTGTTGGTGCATTAGTCAATACAAATGGCATGAATTTCCATTCGAAAATACAATATTTGGTGTTGAAGGTTGTCTTTCACAAATCCATTAGGTTCATTCAAGCATGATTGTATCCATATGTCAAATATAACTTAGTGAACGATTGACCACCTTGAAAAATATCAAAAAATTCTTCAATGTAGGGTAGGGGGTATCAGTTCTTGACCATAGCCTTGTTAAGGGAATGATAGTCAGTGACTAGGCGCATATTAGTGGTGTCCCTCTTTGAGATTAAAAAGCAAGGAATGAACAAGGGGAAGAGGAAGGTTGTATATGAGCTTCATCAATTGTTTCTCTATTTTCGCTACCTCTCGTGGTGCTAGTCTGTAAGAAGGGGAATTGGGTAATGAAGCTCCTAGACTGAGATTTATAGAATGATCTATGTGGTGAGGGGGGGTAGTTCGATGGGTGGTTGGAAGACATCAACAAATTCTCGGAGCAAGGGAACCATGTCTTGTGGTACTAGGTAGGTTGTATTTTTTGGTTGAATAGGATAGACTAGAAAGAGAGAAACACATTGGTTCATATGGACATGGGGATTGGTCTCTTTTTATATGGTGGGTTTGAGGGGCGTCATAGTAAGAAAATAGGTGTGTCCATCTTTTGAGAGCTTATATTGGTGATTTTTTTCCATATACAAAACATTTTGGTCTTGTTAATATGGAAGGCCTAAGAGGAGGTCGACACAGTCTAACAGAGAGACATCATAGAGGATGAAATATTTAAATTGACCAATAGTAAAAGTGACCATACAACATTGAGATACCAAGATTCAAAGAGAATATTTTTTGACCGAACCAAGTTGATAACGTTTGGGGTGTGGGGTAGTTTGAAGTTGGAGGAGGTCGACTAACTCTTGGGAGACCAAGTTTTTCTGAATACCATTTTCCATGATTAGCAAGGACTAAGGATTGTTTGATTTGGAAATTGTATGTAAACAAGGGTAATGGGGAAGATTTGGAGTCTTCAAATGTCATAAGAATCAGGGAGGGATCAACCTTAGTGGGGTTGGACAGAGAAACAGTTTCGGTGTCATCGATGGTTTGTGAGGAAGTGGCCTCTGTACTGGATTGGATGTACTAGGGTCTGAGTCAACTGAAAAGGGGTGTCTCCTAGGAGGCATGATTTTCATGCACAAATGCACTAAGTGTCAATCTTCACACCCAAACACTGAAGAATACATGGGTGTGTGAGAGAGAGAGATGGGATTATGCTATGGGATGAGACTCACACTCTGGTGAGATTGGATAGCTAGAAGAGGAAATGAATCTTATAGGGGCCATGGATTCTTAAGGTGTATTATATTTCACTTGAAAAGTAAGATAAACACCCATGGAAATGTGAGATGTTATAGGACTTTGTAATGTGATATGGAAGTGACCAGGAAATAGGGGAAATAGATAGAGGGAGAGATTTGTGGAATCTAGGGATAAATAGGTATGTGGATCTCCTCTCTGATGTGGAGATATATATATATATATATATATATCCACCATAAACTAAAAAACCTAAGGAGGATGTGAGTTATGAAAAATATATTGAGAAAACCCCAATTTTGTTTTTTTTGAAAACCATATATGGATCGATTACAAACTTCTCTTGCTTATATTTCTTTTGTTGTTGGTTGTACTTTAGATCTGGAGATATGATACCAATTTATCTACTGCCAAGAGAGACCCAACAAACCCCTTTTAAAGTTCTTAATATGAAGGCACGATAGTTAGAGGAGGGTGCACTAGCTAGAGGAGGGCGCACTAGCCAAAGGAGGGTGCACCTGCCAGAGGAGGGCGCACTAGCCAAAGGAGGGCACAATAAGAAGAGGAGAGAAGAGTGGAAACTAGGACACAGTTCAAGATCTAGGAAATGTTGCAGAATCAACTACAGAACAACAACAAACAACAAGAACCCTAAAGCTAGAACAAGAGAAAAAATGAGAGAAAACATAGTTTTCTTCAAAAATAAGCCAACGCTTCTATTAATTCATAGGGTAACCTTTTATAGAGAAGGTACCTACTTATTTTTCATACATAATATTATTCTAATCACATAGTATACTAAAATGTCTATTCTAGTAAAGTGCCCCATGTTTTATTAATGGGGTTATGATGAAGACTAGCTTCCTTATGGCCCAACTTACAAGGTTTAGGCATAGAAAAAATGTCTCTCACTATCATCATGACATTAAGAGTGGCTAATTACAACCTTTTAAATAATTTACATTAAGGAGAATACCCACAAATGTGCATTAGTAGCAACTATATGGTTTTTAAACCTCCCATTACAAACATGTGCAACAAAATAAATAAGGAAAATGTCATCACCATCACACTCGTATAACAATTATGAGACTTTTCGCTGTAAACATGACTAATTTATGTTGAAGTGTCAAAATGGCCTCTTACCAAACCATCTTGGTTTGTATGTAAAGCTCAAACAATGAATTTCCTGCAATAATTTAGATCTTGTTACCCTGTTGTAGCACTCAAAGATCACCAAAATCTACAACATACATTCATCCTCTTGCAATTTTCAAAAAGAGGAAAAAATCATAAATGCATAAAACTTACATTGGGTTTCATGCCAAGGCACTTAATCGACTGCTCAAATATTGGCGTATACAACACCAACATGTTTGTCTAATCATTCTGGAAGTTTTTACTATAAAATCGACCTATTATGAAAGGTGCAACTCTGACTCAAAAATGTGTCATACATTAATGAAGAAAGTGGGCTTCAACCATGAGCCCTGAAAATCCATTGCTTGGATCCAAATTGTGACTACACCAGTGGATTCGTGGCGAGATATCGTGCAAAAATGTCTATACTTTTGTCAAATTTTGTCATTGTGACTTCTGGATCCCTCATGGGCTCTCTGCCTCATTTTCCATGCCACACATAGGTTGTACCTCTTTCATTAAATGTATGATACATTGAAATTTGTACCCATAATTAGGAATGTGCATGTACCTCCTTGCTTTGGCTGGTGATTAAGGATTTAATTAAAAGTTTGTGGGAGGATGTTACAAAGGCCCGGTTGGGCGATTTGGTTATTGGAATGGCAATATTAGGGGGGAGGTCCTAGGGTCAAACCCATGGGCCTCCATTTTAACATATAGTTACAACATACATTGTTTTAAATATCGTTTAAAACTATATTTTATCCTGACTTCCAAATTTGATCGTTGGTTTGGTCACCGAGTCTTGTGTTGGCCGGTAAAATTGTATTTGTATTTTTGGTGCCTATCCCTCATTGGGAAAATTTGGGCTACCACATGGAAGCCTCTAGTTGGTCCACGTGGCAGCCAGTCAATGTCCTTGTCTCCTACCGTGTATGTGCCACCTATTTGCCTGCATCATCACCCAATCATCCGCTGACGTCACTTCCATGTAGACTGACATACTATGACATCACACTTTTTTGTTGGTCCATATCTACCCAGAAAAAGCCAAATCCACCTAACACATGGCATCTTTTGGTTCTTCCACATCAGCATTGTACTTTCGAGTCAATGACCTAGTCACCCTACTGACATCATCATCATACCTTCACCTCAACTTGTTTATGTCATCATCGTATTCCCTAGTCATCGAGCACGTCACCTGCTACATCAATGTCGTACTTCCATGTCATCATTGTGTACGATCAAGTTACTCTAATGATATCATCACCATACAACCACATTAGCTGACATGTTATCATTTGTACTGCCATGTGGAAAAAATTTCCTCGTCTAACTGTACCCCAAAAATTACAAATCTTCCTAAAACGTGGAAACCTATGGTGCTGGTACGTCACCATGTTGAAGTCATGTTGATGTTATGCTGATGTCACTATTGTACAGATTCTACTAGATTTGTTTGTTTATCAATATTTTCATATGGGCACAAATTTTGCATCCGAACTTTGTTTGAGGTGTCATTCGCAGTGTTCGAAAGATTTCGTCGACTCTTCAACTTGGTATTGTTTTTTTCGAATTCTGTGAACTTTTATTTTTGACCATTTTTTTCAGCTAAGGGGGATCTAGCCTCCAACTTCATAGGATATGGTACATGATTCTTTCTTGGTGTACCAAAACGCTTGGGGTGAAGCTTCCAACATTTCTTGATCTCGTGACCACTCATTTTTTAAGGAGTGAAATAAGTGTGTGACTTCATGTCTATATTGCTTTCACTGTAAAGAGATTTTATCTTCCATCACTTTTCAATGCTCTTCTTGTCCCAAGATTTTCAAGGAAACTTTGATATCCTTTGAAATCTCGTGCTAGATCTAGCACTTTCAGAAAGTGATTTGTGATCATTTTTCTTAGATGGTGTTGGTGATGATATCATCTCTTTTCTTGAAGAGTTGTGTGTTCATGTTGCTTTAAAGGCTTCTCTTTCACCATACCCCAATCCTTCATATTGGGGTATTCCTTAAACCTCTAGTGGTTGAATGATTCCTTGGGCATCAATACCAATACCTCTGACTTTATACCCCATCTTCCTCAACAAATGCAATCCAATGCCCTTAGTGTGACTTTAAAAAACTCCAAAAGGTATTATCATTAATAAGGGAAGGAATTGAACATGGAGAATTCTTTACCTCTATTCCTTTTTCGGACCCTTGGTCATCTTCCATAATTTTGGCTAATTTCTCCTCCTAGTTGGATGAAGTTGTAGATGAGGGTTCTAGGAAAGCACCTTGGTTCCATGGTTTCTAGAGATAATCCTCTATCATCTGAGAATATGTGCAACTATCTACATTTTCATGACAAGAACCATAAGTAGTATACCTACCATCTCCAGAAGTTTGTCTAGACTTGAAGGGACTTTATGCTTCTTCTATAGCGGAGCACTCCCGAAGTTGCTCCTCCATAGCTTGTAGTTACAATCATAGTTTGATCTTTTCTTCTCCAGATTCTTGAAGCAACCTCCTCAATTCATTGTTCTCTACTCCTTACAAGGCTGAAGCCCAAAGCAAGCTTTTGTTACAGAAATAACTTAAGTCTCTCACATAAGTGACATTTCTTCATACACCAGAAGGACTACATTCCTCAAGGGGCCTCCTTTTACAATGCTTACATAAGGAAATTATATAGTTTCCCTCTCTCCATAATTCAAGGAGACAAGATCCACAATCTTAGGATCTAATAACAACTCAAGGAGAAAAATGAGAAAGCATCTCAACCAACCTTAAATTTGTCATGAAACTAGGAAACCACTTGTGATAAAATTAGGAAGAATCCCAAACCAATTCATGAGACTGCCAACTTCCTCTTAAAATTAGGATTGTGGCACAAAATTTATTTCCCTTTAAAACTAAGAAACTATTTTGTGAGTTCTATTTTCTTAGTTAATTTAAATTTCCATTTTACAAATTAAATGAAAAACACATGAGCACATTATGCTAAAATATATTAATCATTTTTTACAATATGAAGCATTAAACATTCATTTTAAACTTCGTCGCCTATCATCAATTATCATTTTAATGATCTTCTCCATGGTGTGAAAAGTAATGAATCCTTGTGTGGAGATCCTCTTGGATCAACTAAGAACTACAAGGTGAAAATGAACACAACAATACAAAGTGCAAGACAAAGACGTTTATTCACAATGCATTATTGTGCTCATTCATTATTGATATTCATTATGTACTCCAATCTTTAGTATACTCCAAACCAAATACAAGAGCTTCCCCAAGGAGCCACTAGAGGAAAAATTAATCATATAACTTTCTTCTATACAATAAATTAACACCTAAATCCCAATTCTTCGAAAATTGTATATTTTTTTAAATATTTATTATGTACATAAAAGATTGTAAAAAAATGATGGAAGGGTATATATAAAGAAATGATAATATCCTCTTCCTTGGATAAAATACTTTTTTGGGTCCAAATAGTGGGCATGTTTTATCAGTAGAGATACKTTCACTAGAAGGTGATAAAAAAATTCATCCCACTACATAAAACAAAAAAAAATCCTTTAATGATATTACTATACTCCAATCATTCAATTAACCTGCAATGTTTCAAAGGAAATAATTAGTGAAATATCATAACACTAAAATATACAGCATGCCAACATGACCTCATTTTGAAAATATGCTTGTCCTTGTAAAATCTAGATGTCTACTAACTCTATCGTATGTTTGTCCTTGTAAAATCTAGATGTCTACTAACTCTATCACTTGAGTGGAATTTAAATTTTCTATCAACTTATACAAGTGGAGTTTTATAATTTAATAGTGAAGCTTAATAATAATGATAAAATGACATGGTAACAACACAATGCAAACAACACTTGGATGAGATGTTTAGGGACTGTAATAGACCAATTTTGATCCTTAGACTAGTGATGGAATTGTATATAAGAATAGTTAAAATCTAGACAATTGCAATCTATAACTTGATATTCAATGTTAATATAAATAAATCACGGGTTGTTGAAGAGGAAGGACAAGATTGGGGGGTATGATTTCACAAGTGAAGAAATGAAAAGGAATTATAAGAGGTTTAAGGGGCTAAGGGGAAAAAACATTGGCTAGTGATATAACCTAAGCCTTAGAACATTTCATTTTAACCTTTATATATTTTTAAATATTTATTATATACAAAAAAAATTGTAAAACAATGATGGAAGGTATATATCCAAAAATGATAATATTCTCTTCATTGGATAAAATACTGTAATGGGTCCAAAGAGTGGGCATATTTTATCAACAGAGATACTTTCACTAGAAGGTGATGGAAAAATTCATCCCATTACATAAAACAAAAAGAACTCAATGAGTTCACCTCATGAGAAAAACAACCTTACATCTAATCTTCCACAGAAAAAATAAATCTAAGATCCTCAAACAATGTTAAATACCGACAAGTGTGAAGGGAGTCTGAGTTCACTAATCATAAAATAAACCAGAACAACACCAATAAACACTACTCTAAATCCCCCTGAGCACTGCTTCGAAAATTGACACTCCCGAAACAAATTCTTCCTTATCTCTGATTGATGACAAACATGATTGAGGCCATAAACGAAGCCACTCTTGGCTTGCCTAGCCGTTGATAGAATACCCTAATAAGTCATTTTTCATGCAAAAACTTTCAACTTATACGAAACTTGATACTAACAAACATTGACTTTCAACTTATAAGAAAGTTGATACTAACAAACACGATGCTACTGGAAAATCCGCTATCTTCTAAATCCATTGATGTCCAACAAGTATTTAATATTGGGGATAAGGTATGCCTCTAATGAAAAATTAGACAACAATAGTTATACTACTAAATATATTGGCTAATACAACAACTCCAATCTCTCCAAAAGGGCTTGGGCATTCCAATATTCAATTTATACAACTCAGTCTCCATGAACCCTTGTAACTCTATAATAGAACGAAGATTATAAGAAAGGAGAACATTTTTTTTTAATTTTAGCATGTCCCTCCTTCAAGGAACGAGAATTTGAATCTCACATATCACCCTAGAGAAATATATGCTTGCTACTCCATCTAAGAGGAAAAAACTAGGGCATCTCCATCACATATGAACCTTTAACCCTCCAATGCTAAATCGGGTAGCAAGCTAAATCCCAAACAATCTTGTTTCCCTCCCACTACAATGCAACCAAACTAGATACCTCTTTCCAAGTGGCCCTGATACTTCAAAAAATGAGGGGGCCAAAAACCTGATAGAGGTGGTGAAACTAGACGATACTGCAAATTCCAAAAGTCCCTCTAATTTTACCTAAATGTTATGCTAAAAACACTTGAGATTGAAATAAGATTTTCCAAAGAACTCAACTCAAGACACAACACCACCAACTTAACTGCCAAAATACTCCAATGAGTGAAAACATCAATCCCCACTCTATCCTTGAGCATGATGAAAACATCCCATTGTGCAAAGGGAAAACCTTGATTTCCACCGCACTTTAACCACATATAAGCTATCAAAATCTTCTCAAACTACGGAAAGCGAACCCTACTATAAAACCAATAAGACACATAATAAACATTAGATCCTCAAATAATACATCCAACAATAGTTAACCTATGTGCCAATACAACTTAGAAGGTCCTTATGATGATAGATATAAAGCTGACTTTGCAAACTCTACAAGCACCAATCCACGTGGCTACTAGGACAACGGAACTCCAAAGGGAATCCCCAAATAACTTCATGTAGAATAGAAGACCAAGCAACACGAATCCAATGTCGAGCATCCAATTGTGCTAATCAAAAATCAATTTAATTAAGATTGACTATGGCACAAGTGGTGGAGAAAAATATGTTTAGATGTGCAAGGGTCCATCAACACACATTTGTTCTTCTTTGAGCAAAAGAAGAGAGTGATCTCGAAAGTGGCTGTTAACGATTTCTAAACCATTTTAGAGAAAATACCATGAATTTAAAAGGAGATACATTTAGCTTCCGACAAATAATCCAAAACATTCACATGTAAAATATATAAATAACACATACATTTAGCCTCCAACAATAATCCAAAACATTCACATGTAAGATATATAAATAACACATACATTTAGCATTCAACAATAATCCAAAACATTCACATGTCAGATATATAAATAACACATACATTTAGCATTCAACAATAATCCAAAACATTCACATTTAAGATATATAAATAAGAACATTCACATATAAGATATATAAACCAAAACATTCACATGTAAGATATATAAATAACACATACATTTAGCATTCAACAATAATCCAAAACATTCACATTTAAGATATATAAATAAGAACATTCACATATAAGATATATAAATAAGAGGTTAAAAAAACATATTTAACAAATATATTAATAAATATGAAATTAAGAACATTCACATATAAGATATATAAATAAGAGGTTAAAAAAACATATTTAACAAATATATTAATAAATATGAAATTAAAGGACATATTTAGCAAATATGCTAATAAATAAGAAGAAAAAAGACCTTATTAATTGGAACAAAGGTGAGGCATTTTTCACCTTTTCAAAGATTATATACTCCAAATATGCTAATAAATAAGAAGAGACAAGGGCTTATTAATTGAAAGAAAGCTGAGGCATTTTTCAAAGATTATATACTCCAAATATGCTAATAAATAAGAACAGACAAGGGCTTATTAATTGAAAGAAAGCCGAGGCATTTTTCAAGACTATATACTCCTGCCTCGTCTTTCTCATCCATCCCATAACCTTCCAAGCAAAAATCAGAATTTCAAAAAATCTCCCTTAAACAAATCCAATCCACTGTTGTGGAATGACATACTTTAAGCAAATTCGTAATGCCAAAACCAATAATTTCAAAAGCCATTGTCAGCAGAGTGATAGGCCACCAGCGACCAATGGAATCCGCGGCTGCATTCTGTACACTGGTGATCACTTTGTTCTTTGGAGAAATAAAGTTTTAAAATACACATTTTAATATTTCCGCCATCCAACTTGGGCGACTAATAAATGGTTACATCTTTCGTACAAGGAGATGTTCTCTGTCTGGTATGTCTGGTAAAAGTTATAGTCCATTAATTACACACCATTGAGTGGGCATTAGCTGAGTAACTAAAAACTCTTACATTAGTTACACAGAGATGGAATTGGAATTTTACGGGTAAATTGCTCGGGAGATTTGCCTGTTAAAAAA
>SNQJ01S0041326.1:88523-101337 GCA_010110895.2 Picea sitchensis | reverse complement strand
AAAAAAGGAAGGATTAGCTATTTCTCCATGGATGTATCCCATATTAGCTGAACCATGTATATCATTGTCTCTATTGTATTATTCTCTTATGTGTTTTATTTCCTCTTTTATTTTTTATTTTTATTTTTAATTTCTTTGTGATCCTATTCCTAATGGGGGGGAGTGATGGAGGGATTTAGAGATAGAGGGAGAGAGAGAAAAAGAGGGAGTGAGAGTAAGGAATATGCAAATAGAGGGTGGGAAATCAAGTGGGGTAGAGAGATATAGATATGTAGGAAAAACAGGAGAAGGGACTGTGGGGGAGACACATAGGGAAAGAGGGAGAAAGGGGAAGAGGGGGGGGAGAGAGAGAGCAAGAGGTGGTGACATAAAATGATTTATAGAGGGGGGGGGATAGAAGGAGGAAGAGAGGGAGTCAAGGAGAGAGGGGATATATATATTTATATACTACGGTTTTTAGAGAGAGAGAGAAAGAGAGACTGAGATGGAGAGACAAACAAATAAAAATAGGAAATACATTTTACTATGACAAAAAACATGCTACAACCACTAAAATCCATATTCTACACAACCATGTTTATCTCTTGATCCATTTCTATTATAAATCTAATAAAAAGGAGAATATCTAACCCAATTAAAAAATACTACATCTCTATTTCAAAACAATTTTTATATATAAAAAAATCTTCCACCTACAAATTCCAAAATATTCAAAACTTAAATTTATTATGTTATATTTACTATTCATCCACATGTATTTAACATATACGGTATAGGGTATGGATAAATTACCTTTTATTTCTTGAACAAGTCCATTTTATCAATTTGAATGCCTAGACTACCACATGGAGAGCTTTAGTATTATTATTATTTATGTTTTTTACATGTTCCTTTATGAGAATAATATCCAATAAACAAATCAAGTAATGTGCATTGGTAAACATCATTTGTGAGGTTCCAAATTAAAAGTGTTTACTAAATCTAGGAAACTAACTTTTAATAAATTTAGAAGCATAATTTCTTTCTTCATGAATTTAATTTTTTAACATGTTTTTATAATTCTAGAATTTATATTTAGTATGTGCATTCATTTTTTAAATAATTGTCTTTTTTTATCATTTTAAAAGTTTCATTGAAGTGTATGTGTCCACTTTTATGAGGAAGGATTCATTTTCATGAGATCAAATTTCCAATATAACTCACCCTTCAAATCATTGGTATAAACACTAAATGTAAATCTTTTATGAAGAAATATGATTTTTTTGGATAATTTACGTGATTTATATAAACACTAAATGTGATTAACTTACAAGGAAATATGTTTTGTGGGATAACTCGTAAGTAGAAGAAGAAGGTACATCGAAATGGATTTGTGTCAATGATCCATGTTTATGTTTTTTTAATTTGGAGAGGGAAAACATGAGAATAATCTGGAATATGATTACATGCAGTTTCAAAATGAGAGGAGAATCAAATTTAAGTGCTTTTTAATATATTTGGTTTCAATTTATGTTGATATTATTTTTTTTAATTGGTGGTAGGCGATGACAATTTGTAGCAATAGTATCAACTATTGATCTAGAATTATGAGTGGAATGAAATGAATAACATACTGAATACAATAACACAAAGATACAGTGAACATCAACAGATATCTAGTGAACAATAACTTCTATTGAATAAATAAAATAGATTGAAACTATACAATTGCAGAACTGAAAACAACTTGCTCGAATGGTGGTAGTTAACTCTGAGAAGAGATGTGGCTGTTATGTGCATCTGTCTGAGCAGAATGATTACAACCATGCTCCAGAGGCCTTTTCAACATTACTTATGAATTCTAAAACCCTAGATATCCAAAAATCTAACCATAGGAGAGGAAACGCCAAAATTTATGTGGACCCCGTGGGTAAGTTAGTACGTCAACTTTCCAGTGTCGTAACTTTTGCATAAAACCTTTGTTTTAGGCGCGTGATAGCCCATTGGAAAGGTTTTTTCGAGAACTACATATTATTCTATCAAACTCTAACTTGGTCTACATTTTGACTATGGTAAGCCAAAAAACATTATTTAGGGCCCCAAAAAAAGCCCTAGAAGTACATAAAGATGTACTCACATGACCAATTCCAAAATAATCCAATTGGATTAGGTGGGAAGACACTAATCTCCACCTGGAAGTTGTGAAGGGCTTCATATAGCCCAGGAAGTGTAGAACCCACAATTACAAATAATTATAGAAGAACATGATGAACTAAAAATTGTCAGGAAAAACTAGTTGGAATAGGTTGATGGCCACCAATATCCACCTGGATCAATCCTCCCCCCTTAGGAATCAATGGTCTCCATTTCATTTAGTACCCCCATTAGGTGAAATTTTTTTGTTGAATTTGGATATGGGTGAGCCACTTTCTTTGGTGCAGGAGGTGGCCTACCTTGACATCCTCATAAATCTAGATCCTCTATTTATGAGTGTCATTGACTTGTGTGTCCACTATCTGATCAGTGGATTCATGTTCCATGCGATCAGGGTTAAGATCTATTGGTGTCAATTGTTTTGTGATCTTCGAGGTGTCCAATAATGGTGTAAAATATGGTTAGAGGAGGTCGACATTGAACATTGGATGCAATCCCAGAAAGGGGGCAACGTTGAGCTCAAAATATTTTTCGCCCACAACCTTGGTAATAGTGTAAAGCCCATATCGAAGTGGGTGAATCTTTCGATGGGGCCCTGTAAGATGTTATTTCTGCAAATGTAACCATACCTTATCTCCCACCTGAAACTTGTGTGGTACCCGGTGTTGATCATGGTGATGCTTGTATTTAGAATTCAATTTCTGAAAAATCTCATGGAACTATTGGTGGATGTGATGAATCCTCTGAATCAATATAGTGGCATTGTCGAACTTAGACTSAATATGGGAATAATTTTTCCATGTGGTTGCAAGAGGTAGARAAACATCAATGGGACCGAAGRGTTTGAATCCCAGCCCCACCTAAAATTGCATTGAACATAGGGAGGACTCTCATCCCAAATTCTAAAAAACATATTCTAAAAAACATAGTTACCAAGTTCTCATTCCAAATGAAATAAATTTTATGGTTTTATTTTGTATTGGAAATTTCCCTCACCAAAGTCGTAAAGCATCTTAATTTTCTTACTTTCAGCAAACTTGTTCTATTTTTTGTTTTCAATTTTGTCTTGATTGGAATTTTAACCTCATGAGAAAATTAATACTCTCAGTAAACTGTTGCGATTTATTTTCCTCAATTCTATCTTTATAGGTATTTGAATCTTATTAAGAAATGTTAAATGCAGGTCTTAACGAATGGAAAATACAAGAGCATAGAGCACAGGGAAGTGACGAATACGAGAAAGGAAAAAATGTCTGTAGTCACGTTCCATTCTCCAAGTTACAACGTGGAAATTGGTCCTTTGCCTCAGTTTATAGATCAATCCCACCCATGTCTCTACAGATCGTATATACATGCAGAATACAATCTCTATTATCTCTCCAACAAGCTGGAAGGAAAAAATTCGTTGGATTTTGCAAAGATGAATCCATCAAATGATATTATTATGAATGGCTGAGAATTCATCTAATATAGTTTGCCAGTTATCCCATATTAATGAAATGCTGATACCCATATCCATGTAATTATGACATTCACTATATTCCGTAATGTTCTACTCTATGTAGTTATTATTGTGTTTAGCTTGCTTTCTTACTGTGTTAACTACTTTCCATCTCATTGATTAAAGTGTATAAGGTTTTTTTTTTTTGTAACTGTGTCAAGTACTTTCCATTTCATTTACAAAAGTGTATAAGTTAGCAGGTTAGCATGCGTGTGCAGGTGTACTCATTCCAGAAAGGTGGATGGTGGAGAGTGGAGGTCTGAGCAAGCATAGTTACCAAGTTCTAATTTGGATAAAATTCGATTAGATACTATAAAAATTCAAATCAGAAATTTTTAATTATGAAAAAATTCATATATATTAATAAGGACTTACATATATACATTTTCATAGGACTGAGATATATACATTTTCATTTTTATTTCAGATTAATTATATATTTTGTCTTTTTTTTTTACTATTTTTCAAATTGAAATTTAAATAACTTATTATATATCTTAAAGACTTGGTTATTTTTAAATTAATTATGCATTTTGTTAATTTTTTTACTCATTCAATTTGAAATTTAAATTATTTTTAATAATATAACATAATATAACATTTTAAAAATGCAATTCACCAAAAGAAATGGTACCCATCTCTTCCCTCCAAAACTCCTCATCATTTCAAACCTTATTTATCTAATACTTCATCTCAGCTTCCTCACCTCCTAACTGACTCCCTAGCTGACGGATCTTATTTTGCGAGTAAAGGACTGCTTATTGGACTGCCGTAATTAGTAATTTCTTACTGATGAGAGAAAGTGATAGAATCGATCGGTTCACGTGGTACCTAGCTTCCAACTTTCCTAAATACTTGATTGGGACCTATTTAAGTAAGAAATTAAAAATAGAAATGGTTTTGTATCACGGAGAAAGAAGAAATAACCTTTAGAAGCATGAGTTAAGATTTGACTCTTGAACCATATTAAATGTTATTGTGATTTGTGCACACATAAGTGGATCAAAGTTCATCCCCATGTCCTTCAAATTTTAAACGGGCTACATGGTGGGATGAGAAGGAGAGTACAGGCCAGTGCGGCAGGGGCCACGTGTCAGGCTTGTGCCAAGCCCCACCGCCTAATCCATGCATTTAAACGCCTATATGACATATGTTGCACCATTAACGTTGGTGCGCCCGACTCCCATTGTTGTCTCCTCCATGGCTTCTCTAATTGAAGGCGCCATTAACCTCCGCATGCGTCCCGACCTTCATATCCCTCAGATGCCCAGACCTAGGTTACACTGGTTTCCCTCCTCCATGGTGCTCACCGCCATTGGGCTACTCCAGGCTCTCTACGTCCATCCGAGACTCTCCTCTCAGCTTTGCCTTCCCTGCGAGGTCAAAATGCCACAACAAAGAGGGAGGCCAAGGAGAGGCTCTCCATGACATCCTCCTCGGCCTCGAGTATCTGATTCTCCCCATGGCTCTCCTTCTACACACTCCTCTCACTCCTCGCAGCACGAGATGGAATCTCTCGCCACCTCCACCCCGCCTGTCTCCCAGTTTGAAGGCCTGGTCATCACCGACAACTCGTTGGGTTCTCTCTCACGACTTCCCGCAGTTCCTTCGAACTCCCTAGCCAGTGGGCCATTTTTTGCACCGGAGGTCTTCCCCTCCCGCCCACCCTTGGAGGCACCACCCTTTCTTCGGGATGCCCAACACAGGCCAGACTCTTTCATTGACTCCATCCCAGACTCTCAGCTGCAGGACAGCCTGACCATCCTCTATGGGCTAGTTTTAGAGTTCTGGCAAGGATTGGAGGACCTTCATTTCCGACTGCAGCTACTGGATGGGAAGACATCTGCTCTCCTTCAGATCCTTTCCACCTTCCAGGGGCCTTTCCACTCCACTCTAGAAGTCGCGGGAGCAACAGAGCTGCCCCATGAAAAGCTCGTCGGCAGGAATGAACAGGTGCAACAACCAGAAGGTGGTGACTTGGGGTAGGCCACACACGGGGACACAGAGGTTGCGGCTGCCATGGGTGTCCACACGCATAATCCATCCGGAGACACTCTGCCAGCTGCCAACCTGGAAGGGGGCAACTTGGATGTTGACATGCAAATGGAAGGGACAGGGACGCTCGTCGAAGAGGAACCCTGGGACAAGGCATATCAAGCCACTTGGCTAGGTTTTTTTCCAAATGTCTGACCCCACTGGGGTCTGATCTTTTCTCTAGTTTACTTTCTTAGTTGTAGCCTAGTCAGATTAGGTTTGTTTATCGAAGACCGTTAGACTCTAAAATTGCTAGACTTAGCCGGCTGGCTGAACTGGTTTCCCCTTTTTGGAGGCAGTTCGGTAACTACAACATGGTTGTTTTCAAGCTTTTGTAACTCTGGTTTGGATTTTGAAGGCTCTTTATATATAAAATCTCTTACTTAAAAAAAAAAAAGATTTGACTATTGAAAGTATGAATCATATAAGATGCACAATATTTCGGTAATGTCATCTAATATGTTTTCTCTAATATTACTCTAATCACTATTCTACCCAATTGATTAAAAACAAAGTATACGGAAAAACCAACCGTGATGAAACAGTCTAAATGAGAGCTAGGTTGATTGTGGCAAAGGAAGGGGACACGGAGAGGATAAAGTGGGGCAGATTGATAAACAGGGTGCTTGGGATTATTTTGACGGCCTGTAGTACGCGCCCATCCCTAACGGACTCCATCCCTAACTAAACCACCTACACTGCCAACCGAATCGAATTTTATTTATCCAACTCTTCGTTATTAGAATCGAATTGGCCCATTTTTATTTATTTATCCAACTATTCGTTATTAGGATCGAATTGGCCCATTTAATCGAATTTGGTAACTATGGATTAAAGTGTATGAGATAATGAGTGTTGAAGTGTACATTCAAGGAGACTCGACGAATGTATATTCTAATAGGATATAAAAATTGAAAAGAGATATTTAAAAAAATAAATTATCTATATTATATATATAAGAAAACAAATAAAATATAAAAATTGAAAAGAGATATTTTAAAAAGTAAATTATATATAAGAGAAAAGATGTGTATAAAAATTTATTTTAAAAAATTAAAAGTAATTTTTTTAATTTATATTAAATAAAATAAACATAATAATTAAAATTAGTAATAATTATTTTTATTAAATAATAAATTTTATTATATATATTTATGTTGAAAGATGTATATCTATTGATCATGGGCATATTTAATAGGTATTTAGTGCTTAATCAGTTTTGTATGAACAAGATTAAATATTGATGGAATATTCTTAGTAGTCCCAATAAATTAATGGTTGTGATTTCAACCACTAACTTTCTCACTATTATAAAGACATCAGTTTACATGTTTATTTCTTTACTTTTACTTAATCATATTTAAAATATACTATGGTGGCTAGTTGATTGCTAAGTATGAGTGATTAGGGTTTCCTTTTCTAGACCAACCTAAACCTTTAGCCTTCACCAACCACGTTCTGAGCACACTACCTCCTTCTAAATCCACCTCTAAACAGTTTCATCAACCACGAATTTGTGGCTGTGCTAGTTCTTATGTGTAATTGGATAAGAAAATTCTGAAATTAACCATGGAATTTGAACTGTTATGATAGAAGAAATGTTATATTCTTTTAAACATGTAATCCTAACCATTACCAAAATCACAAAATGCGTAAGGGCATAATTACATAAAAACAAACAGTTTTTAAAGAATAAATTTTCAATGAAAAAACCTTTTTTAAAATATTTTTTTTAATGATTTTAGAGTCGTTAAAATACACTGATAATTTTACACTAAAATGTTTAATTATGTATAACCAATGTCTTATGCATGAGTCATGCACACTCACGCTTTTTTTTAGTCAATCCATTCTGAATGGAAGTAGTAGATCATTAACGACTCAGAAGGCTGTTTGTTATGCTACCTGACCTTCTGGTGTGCTAATTTTTAAAAAGTTATGAAGTAGTTATCCACTTTTTCAATACAGTCTGGTTCCATGGTTCTCTTAACACTACAAAATCTTAGTGAGTGTGTTCCAAGATCAAATAATAAGTATTGTACAACCTATTATATATGTAATAAAGATGAAATATATGTTATTAAAATCTAATAATGCCTCGTGAAAACTATTAAAAACAACAATTTAATAAGGATGCTATATATATATATTCTAATTATGATAGGTGAAAGCTACTGAAAAGAACAATTTTCATACAAGTAATATAGGTTTAAATAAGTCAAAAAACCATATTAAATGCTTTAGGCATAAGTCCTATGTTGTTGGAATGGTTATTGAAAAATATATATATATATATTCTAATTATGATAGGTGAAAGCTACTGAAAAGAACAATTTTCATACAAGCCAATATGGGTTTAAATAGATCTAGAAACCATATTAAATGCTTTAGGCATAAGTCCTATGTTGTTGGAATGGTTATTGAAAAATATTATATTGTTTTTTTAATAAAGTTTATCTAATGGCTCACCTTATCAAGATTATAAATAACCTCATAGGTTCACATTAGGGATTTAATAGGTTCACTCTAGAGATTTAAAAAAGGGGATTAATTTGCATTTTTTTAAAATGAGAAAACATTTTCAAAAAAACTCTTGAAAAGAAAAACAATGTTTCTCTTGTTAATAAATATTACAATGTTATCTTTCTATATCATCTACATAACAATGTTAATAAATATCACAATGTTGGCCTTCTATATCATCTACAGAACAATGGTTTAGAATATGGTTTAGAATTTTGGATTGAGGTTATAACAGGTTAATGTTGAAAGTTTTATATGATTAAAGTGCATTGTGAATTTTAGTTGCATGATTAAATGTTTTCAGATTAGTAATACTTTATTTTGCATGATTAAATGTTTTGGGCTTGTAAGGATTAGTTTATATAAATTGTAGAACATTATTCTCTATTACATTTACCCTATATTAATAGTGTTACCTATAAATTTTTAAATTTATTGACTACAAGTGGGTGGAATTGAGTTTGGAAAATTAAAATGTTGAAGAAAATAATGATATTGACCAATATCAATCAAAATTGAAAGTAATGGAAGGTATTCCTCTATAAAATTGGAAAATAAAAAATAAAAAATGTAAATAATTAATATTTCTCAATTTTAGATTTTATCTTAATAAAAATCTTAAGAAAACATAAACCATATTGTCAATTACAAAGGATAATATCTCAATTCAAAAGAACAATATTTCTTGTTATGAATTTATTGTATACTCTCTTTTTTAATGTAAAAGTGTTATAGAGGAAAATATCTTAATTTTTCCAAAAAAAAAAATGATATATAAGAAAAATAGATCAAAAACCATACTTATTTTCAATTTCAATAGATAATATCACAATTCAAAAGAAAGAAAAATAGATAAAATATCATATTTATTTTCAGTTTCAATAGATAATATCACAATTCAAAAGGACAATATTTGTTATTGTGGATTTTTTTTCCAAACTTTCTTTCTTAATGTAAAATTGTTATAGAGAAAAATATCATCATATTTTCATAGAAAAGGAAATATAAGAAAAATAAAGCTTATTGTAGGAGGTTGATACAATTCAAAAACCTTTAATAATGAATTAAATTTTGTTTAAGTAAATATGTTTTCCTCCTTAATTATTTTTATACTAATTGTCCTTGTTAAATTGAAATTAGATGAAAACCATATATTCTAATAATAGTATACAATATTCATGTGGATTTGCAAAATTACCATGAGTTATCATGGTGCTGCAGTTTGAAATTTAGAGAGAACAATGCTTCGAGTAAACATTCCATTGAATAATTAAAAATTATAGACCCTTTAAAAATGTTAAGACCTTCCATCTATGTGAGATTATCCATACACAATAAAAATCCATACACAATAAAATCTCCTTGGTTTAAGATTTTTTCCCATGTTCATATTCTATTTTTTTTTTGTCTTTTACTTGAGGTTTTTGGCTTCCTATTGTTGAAATTTTGGAAAGCTAGTTTTAATGCAAAATATTTAGAAATCCACCTCAACCTTAACGTTTTATGAATATGTTTCCTAAGAATTTTTAGTCTTAAATTCTTAGGGGTGAATTTGAAATACAAATTATAATAGTATATATTTCACTTCTATCTAACTAATTACACAAGGTAGCCAAGAAAATAAACATAAAACATATGTACTTCATTTGAAGGGAAAAWTCTTCTAATCCCTAGGACACACTTCCCAACAAAAAMTATATATGAACATTACGTATTACAAAATTATTGTCATACATATTCCCCATAGATTGTATATTTATTTTAAATGACTTACATAATTTTKCTCATTGTTATGTAAAAACGACATACATAACCAAGTATAGAAACTACCTAATCATCATAGGAACATAAGTTGAAAATTAGATCTATAGATACACAAAGTTACAATAAAATATAAATAATGTAATGCATGAGAGTACAACTCATGTTCTCCAAACCCTACTTAGGGTATTAACATAACTTTGAAACCCTAGAAACCAACTCTTTGTAGGTAGGAATCACGCCTAACTAAATATGATCACTAAAGCAAAGATCGACAAGTATCAAGCATAAACACCAAAATTACTTCTTTGGCATCAACACTTTAATCACACAAGTATACAAGATAAAATACGATAATCTCCCTCTATCTTCCCCATAAAAAACACCGAGGCATTAAAAGGGTTTCCAAATTTCTAAAAAACCTACTCTTATTTTCTCATAAGAACCTCAAGATTATGTGTTCCCCTTTCTCCTCTAAGGTTTCATCCAAATCCTAGCTTCACTTGTCTTATTAGGGAAAAATTGACCCCGATGTCTTCCATACATCAACACAAACACCCTAACACACAAGGAAAGATTAAGTACAAGGATGAATAACTACTAATGAAAGAGATATGTTCTCTCTAGCTCCGACATCTCAAATACATGATGACATGTCAATATGATTGATGAGTAGAAACTCTTATTTCTTTATATATATATGGTAGGTGATGAATTCCAACAATAATAAAGTGGATAATGTCTGAAAAAGTCCAATGTAAGTAATATATAGATAGGTCAACATGTGAATCACTCCAACTCTAAGTGACCCATGTAAACCTCCAAGCTAACCACATAATGAAGCAAGGACACCAGGGTGAGTGTACACCATAATAAATTTCAAACACTCATATCCAAATGTCTCCATGATTCCAATCATACATCTTAATATGTGTCCTCATCTCTATCCCACATACCTTTATGAAAAAAATTTAACCCAGTTGTACTCAAGTCGAGAATAGGTTAGTCCATTTAAGAAATCGATTTCATGTGTGCTACCTTGGGCTCAATACCATTCTCATAAATGATTAATGCTCCTCTTCCAGGTAGGTACTCCTCCCATGTAGGAAACATAACTCTCTATGTGTATCTCATGAAGAATATCACCATTCCACATACATATCCAACCTCCTAATTGTTTTTTTTCCATAAAAGAATCAAGTGAAGGTAAAAAAATCCATCAAAAAATTTATTTTCAATGTTGACTACAACACAATTAATTAGCTAAGTCAACACACCATGCACTCCAAATCACATGAAGTTCCCCCAAGCAAAGTGTCAACATTTCTTGACTAACCCCAAAAACTTATACTCCATATTTATGACAAAAGTGTTTTCACCAATAATAGTCTTCGCCCTCAACATCTAAAACATGCCTTTTCCTCATAGCCCCATCATAATATTAGAAATTTTAACTATATAGGAATATAATCAAGGGTCAAATCACCCTTCTGCACCTTGTCTCTAAAGAAATGATGAAGGATTTCAATATTATTTGAGTGTCCATGGAAAATAGTATCCCAAAAGAGTTCAATACAATTTTGATTGTCACAATAAACAACCATAATCTCCAACTCCATATCTCCTAATTGAGATGATAACTTTTGAAGCCAAATTGACTTTCAACTAACTAAACATGTTAATTTTTATTCTACATTTATTCAACTAAGTTGCACTTCTATTTTCTTCCTTCTAAAAAAATATATCATACATGACTCCAAGTTGAAGAAAAACAAAGAAGTGTTATTTCTAGATTCACCACCTCCTTCCTCACCACCTCCTTCATGTTATGAATCACAAACTCCATGGAGCAACACTCTATCATATTCTATATACCTAATCCCATAATGTACCATGACATTCAAGTACCATATCACATGCTTTGTATCCAAATAACGAGTCACTCATGGACTATTCATAAACTTACTCAAGGTATTCACATCATAGAAAATATTGAACTGAATATTCAGAACACACATAAAATATATAATGAACTACCTATACATAGTAGCACTAACCAAATCAACCACTATTAAATTTGAACATTTTTGCGACGAAGTAGAGATGAATTTCCGTCGGCATAGAGTCATTTTTACGACCAAGATGGTTTTTTTTTTCGTCGGAATTCATTCGTTGGTCTAGCAGCCACACATAGATCTTCGTTGGTCTAGCGACTGGGAAATGAAGACTATTCACAATAGGGAAAAGTTTGGCTAGAGACGAATGTTAGTCGGTCTTAGTCACAAGAGTGACCAGGACAACCCTGGAAAACTTAGTCAATAAACGACTATGAGTCGCTAGAACACCGAATATTAGTTTCTAGAGAGACCAAACCATCAGTTAAAAAGGTCAAACAAAGGGGGATCAGTTAGTCGCTAGAACAACCAAGTGACCTAGTTTGCGACCAAATGGAAATACAAGCAACTAATACGTTGGTCTCTCTAGCGACTAACACGTTGGTCTCTCTAGCGACTAACACGTTGATGTTTGTGACCAATTGGAAATACTAACGACGAACATGTTAGTGGCTAAAGAGACCAATATTAGTGTTTTTTTCTTTTTAAATTATGCCATTCACATAGGATCTTAACTAAATTTGATAACAGGTTTTTAAGTGTGTCCAATCATGATGGTCATGTAATTGTAGGATCTTAACTAAACCTTGATTTCAAAATGGGGTGGATGATATGTGGGAACCATGTGAAAGGAGAACTTGATCAAACAATGCAATAAATCAAACAAATTGACAATATTGGAGTTGATAGAGTGAATACCATGTTTGAGGAACTCAATGTGTAGGTCTTCCTCATATGTAACTCTATT
>SNQJ01S0041325.1:82791-97148 GCA_010110895.2 Picea sitchensis | reverse complement strand
AGATCGTATGCCAAAGTTACGTCCCTAGGAAGTTGATGTACCAACTTACCCAAACGGGGCCCATAGTCTTGGCGTTTCATCTCCTAGGGTTAGGTCTTTGGATGTTTAGGGTTTCCCATTGTTTCTCAATAATAATAGGCCTTTGAGCCTCATTGTAAGAGAGTTTAGAGGCCAGTAGCCACCACATCTCTTCTCAGAGATAAGCTACCAACTCCCTAGCTAGTTTATTTCCATTCTGTCTGTAAGCATAATTCAGTCATTTGTTATTAATGAAATGAAGTCTTATTTCTGCTACATCTCTGTGTTTATGTGTATTTCTGTATTTCATTGTGTTCCTACATAAATCCGGATCAGACAGATCCTTTCAGATTTTGGATTCGAGCAACAACATCCGACGAGCCTTTGGTGCGACAATCAAAGTTCCATCAAGCTCACCAAAGACCCAGTTCAACATCAATGCATCAAGCAGATCGAGCTACACATGCACTTCATCAGAAAGCTCATACATGATCAAGTTATTGAAGTGATCTTTTTCCCTACAGAAGATCAAGTTGTAGACATTTTCACAAAGTCTCTTATAGAAGTGAAGTTTTCCAAACTTCTCTCTATGTTAGGAGTTTAGGAAGATGTCATTAAGGGGGGATAGGCTCTAATGCTTCCTTCCTTCTCCTATTGTGTCAACATTGTAAATCCTTCAATCCTATCCCAAGTTGTTCTTAAGGGGGGATGTTAGGATATTTAGACACTTAAGAGTTAGTTAAGATCTACTTGGTCTAATATGTCGTTTGGTAAAAGTGTGTTTCTTAGTGTGTTTCTTTAATATGCATTAGTATGTATTTGTAGTTAGGAATTCTGACGGTCACGATATGTTCCCAACATAGAGTGATCCGATGGTTCATAATCTCCTTGATCTTAATGACCATTGATCCATGGCTTAACACCCGATTGGTCCATGATATATATTTAAAGAGCATGGAGGGTCATTTGCCGACGATCGATTGTGAGAAACTCTATTGTAAAATCTCTCTGTAATCTTTTTCTTTTGCATTAATAAACTGTTCCAAGTGGCCACATTGGCTTGGGCCGTGGATGTTTCCTCGTAGGGGTTTTACCACGTGAAAACATTGATGTGTTGATCTTTGATATGGTTATGTAAGTGGTTACTGAAGGTGTTCATCCTCTATTGGAATACCTGTGTTCTCAAACATATCCCTTTTCACTCTCCCATGGAATCATGAATTACTCTTTTGTAACTGGATTCTCTAATTGGTTTGTCTATAGTAAAATAAAATGAATTAAAAATAATAATTACAAAAATATTCCTCATCACCAATGTTTAAGGTGATAATAATTTAACATAAGTATTTTTCTCAACAACTCTCATAACATAAATAACCAAAATTAACATATACAAATATTCACAAATGGAGGGACATTACATCCTTCCCCGCTTGAACTGAACAACATCCTCGATGTTCACATCTGATCATCTCAACTCTGGAACAAAAATGGATAAGCCTTTCTCATGGCTTCTTCCATTTCCTAAGTGGCTTCCTCAGGACTAAAGTGTCTCCACTGCACTTTAACCTGAGCGATGGCTCTATTTCACAACATAGTTTCCTTCTTGTCGAGAATGCGTAGCGGTTCCACCTGGAACTCACCTTTTGGTTCCACCTGGTTCACATTCCAATTAACAATATGAGTTACATCATGTACATATTTATTTAATAGGGAAACATGAAAGACATTGTGTACTTTTAAATTGGCTAGGTGTGTAAGATGAAAAGCCATTGGCCCCACTCTGGAAAACACTTCAAATGGCCCATAATACCATGGTAACAACTTAGAAAATTTTCCTAATTTGAATGAACTTTTTATAGGTTTGACTTTTAAGTAAACATGATTCTCCAACATTGAATTATGAATGTGTTCGTTTTAAATCAACAAAATTCTGTTGTCTGTCATGTGCACTTTTCAAGTTTCGTTTTGCTTGTTGAACAATTGTTTCCATTTCTTTTAGCATATCCCGTCCTAAAATGATTGTATCAACTGGGTTGTCCCAACTAATTGGGGTTTGACACTTTCTGACATACATCACTTCAAAATGAATCATCTTTAGAGAAGACCAAAAACCATTATTGTATGGAAACTCAACCAGATGAAGGTAATATTCCCATTTTGTGGGGCAGTCCATTACATACATTCACAACATATCCTCAAAAATGTGGTTAGTACTTTCGTTATGACCATCAGTTTGAGGATGATATGTAGTACTAAAACTTAGTTGAGTGTCCAAAACACTAAACAAGGTCTTCCAGAAATTAGAGGTAAACTTTGTATCCCTATCCGAGATGATAGTTTTGGGTAAACCATGCATTCTAAAATTAGTTTCTTTGCAACCCCAACATCACAATGGTGGCTGAGCCATTTTGTTTACCAAATCTGCAGGTTTACTACCATTCTGAACTGATAAATTTTGTAGTTCATTGAATATTTTTTTCCTAACTGGTGCACTATGTGATGTGTGACGTGGAAATTGTTTATTCTTGGGATCAAACTTGCCTGTGTCCCTATTCTACCATGTTTTAATATTTTCAAACCTTTGTTTAAATTGAGTGTAACACAACTTCACATTCCTTATTACTTCATCCAGTGTCTTAGGATTAAGGAACTCAATTTTATCCTTGTATGCTTGAGGAAAAAAACTCATAAATCGATGAAACTTAGGATTTTCTTCTCTAAGGTAAGGTACATATATCATTAGGTTTACTAACTTAGTAACCAAATCCTCAATAGTCATCTATCCTAGTTTGAGATCATGAAATTCCTTGTATTTTTTGTCGTAGTATTTTTCTATTAAATATTTTTGTTTAAACACTTTTTGAATACTTTTCATTTCAGTTCGTTGCTCCTAATCTTGTTCACTATTTTAGTTTCCTGCCACCAAATGATAACTTTACAATTAATTTGGTACACAACCAACCTAGCCCTCAAATTTCCTAGATAGTTGTAGATCCAAAAATATTTTCACATGTTCAGAAGCAAAGCCTTTTCTCCCTCCTTAGACTCACTGTCAAAACTGGGTGGTATGATCTTTTTGAACTCACCAAACAATTTGTTTTCATGCCACTTTATTTTATTGGTTTTGAGTGTAGTATTTCACAAGGTACTATTTTTGGAGCTATCCTCACTACTTCCTTTAGTTAACAACTCTGTTTTGTCACTAAACCTTGGGAGATATTTACGTTTGTGTGATTCATCATTAGAAAATTCCTTTTTATCATTGCTGGAAGTCTATACTACATTCCCATTTTGTTTCATTTCATTCATGTTCTTAAGTAGGATTTCATTTAACTCTTCCCATTCTTTACTAGCCTTGAGTAATTTTTCGTTCTCTACTTTGATGCTCTGTACTTCTTCCTTTATACTATGCATGGTTTCCAACACTCCTAAAGAGATATCTTGAGGTTGCTCACTATTGAGTTCCACATAAATTTGTAGTCCACTTGGTGTTGATTTACCAAGTTCTTTAACCATGATGCCTGGTTTTTGTTTCTAAGAAGTGAAAAGCATAATTGGTGTCAATATCTTATCCTTAGAAACTTTTTTAGTTGTATATAATAGTGTATTTGTAAGCACAATATTTCTATTTGTTTTGAGCCGATAAGGTGATAGTGTTTGAACCATGCTTTGAGACCATTTTTTAATGTCATCAATTTTCCAATAATTTTTTTTTCAATATTATTGATAATGCTATTCATATGTTACCAGATTGCAATGTCTCCTTGCGTAATTGAATTGAGAGTGATTCATTAATTCTATATAAAATTGTCATGGTGATCCATGACAAAATAAAATACTCTTACTTTCAAACTGAAGTATCATTTCGAAGGTTGGTTTAATCTTTAGCGATAACCAAACCTCTTCTCGAAATAGGTAATATTCTTCTTCTCCTTGTCTACCATGTTTTGACTTAACACAAGGGTTCTTGGAATTCTGACTCATAACCATTTGTAGTGTTTGTAGGGGTGAATCTATTCTACAAGAACTTGGTATAATTGCACATCATATCAAGGTACTTGATTCTTATTAAACCTTTAATCATATCCCTTGTAACAATGGGTTTCAATTCTTAATTTTAGATTGTAATAGTGCTACCATAGGTTATTATATTCACACAATGTAACCAATCTTTCTTATAAAGAATATTATCATTCATCTGTACAACAATTGTTATAAAATCCATACATGAATACTCTAGGAGTGTGCTATATAAACAAAACTATACCATTCAAATAAATAAAACTTATTATAGACTCCATAGAGGAATACACTATGAGCGTTCCATTAAACTTGTTTGGAACTCCACTTAAGGTTATACCACAACTATAAACCATGCAAGAAAATTCATTATTAAAATTATTTAACTCATCGTGTACTCCCTCTACCTTGAACTAGGTGAACTCAACATTTCAGTTGAGTGATGGCTTGGGTTATCCAAATTGGCAAGGTGTTGGGCCCCAATAAGCCCCTTCTTTTTCTTTAATCAAAATCTAGGGTCCCTCAAAATTTTACTTGGATACTTCGTTTTTTCCCTTTGACTTGATTGGATTGGTATTGTTTTTCTTTGTTTCGAGGTTGGTTTGAGTTTCATGAAATTCAAATGCAATTCCGTTTTTCTTTCTACAAAGTTTTGATATTGATGAATGAGCTTCATAATTTGGGAGTTTGTTATTACCTCTTCCTTATTGAATTTATCTGCTATGAGAGTGGATTGGTTGAATACTTGGATTAATAACAATGATTTTACAAGAAGAATGTTTATTGTGACACATCGTTTCTATGATATTTGTTCACCTTTGATCATTTTTGAATGAGGGAGAGACAAACATAGAAATCTTAATTTAAACGGAAACATTAATTTTTATCAACTGTTTACTTTTGTTTAAATTATGATTATGTTGTCGTCTTTTGCTTTTTAGCAATAATGTTCACAAAATCATTTGGTAGGTTTAATTAATTAAATTCTTTTGTTAGTATGCATCTCATTTCAAAATAAAAATAAAAATAAAAAAAAGAATTATCTATTATTTGTTTGATTTTGTGAAAACCCAAAATCAATATTTTTCTCCTCTCCATCAACTTGAAGCTTCTAGAATTTTAAGATCATATTTGAAAGGAAAATATAAAAAATATTTGTTTAGAACTTATAGTTAGTTTAAATTCATTTTAATTTTATTGTTCTATATTTTGTTTTATTCACAATTTTTTAGGTTATTAATTTGTTTTTTTTTTGTTTCATAGGTTTCTATTATCAGTTATTTGGTTCGGATATGATCATGGCTTGATTTTATTATCTAAATAAGTTGAAGATAATTGATCCAAAAATAATATTGGATTGCAACAAATAATTTATGAGCAACAACATATAATATTTGAAAATGTGTTCAAGAACAGACAAACGATGTTGTGGGACTTGTTTCAGCCAAATCGTGAGGAATTTGAAGAAATGGTTGAAAACCCATCTCCATAATGGACCCATTTAGCTCAAACTCAAGAATTTTCCCAAACAAATGCACAATTTGAGAGATATTTGTGTCTCTTTATCAGACAAATTTTAGGTGTCATAAATTATTAGTGACGCCCAAACTGTTCATTCATTGTATAAATATATGAGAAAGTTTAGAGCCAAGAGATCCAATAAATTCAGAGGAGGATTTTGATCCTTTCTTTTTGTATATTATTTATTTTGTAACTTTTTCTTTTCAAATGGAGTAACGGATGGTTGGAATTTTGGGAGAATGGACGAGTATTTTCAAAGAAGAATATGAAATTCCAGATTGCTTAATGGATTTTGTCCTATGAGTAAAATGGTTTTATTTTCATTATAATATCTTCATATTCTTTGAGTAATTGATTATGCATTGATTTAAATCAACTTTAGTCTGTTTTATCAATACATGGTTAATTGCTATCATTTATATATTAATTTTTTTCAATTTTTAAGATTCTATTATCCTAAAAATTCTTCCTGGACGATATGATGGACATATTTTGTTGAAATTATATGAGAAAACAGTTTAATCTTTGGCTTTCATCTTATGTAGACTGTGCAATGTTTTTTCATTGTATTTTCATGTAATTTCTTGATGTAAATGTTATCTGCATCGAATTAGCTTTAGTCAGTTTTGCACATAATATTTTATATCATGCTTCTCTTTATGTTGTTCATTATATTTTTGTTTAGTTTATATCTGTGACTGATCATCTATTCAAGTATTTTTAGTTTACATATGATGCTAGATAACTCATAACACCATTCCTGAGAATTATAATTTCTTTCATTTTCAGTTATTGGACATTTCAAGGTCACAAGATATATAATTATTTGTCTCTTTGTCGTCATAAACTCGCTCCAGAATATGAAACAGTTCCTTGCATTTCTTAAGGAAGTATTATGCTTGATTTTGTGATAGTTTTATGCTTGACACAGGTTAAGAGGAGCTCATACAAATATAGAGACATGAATTTAGCTTAGTATTATTGATCAATGAGAGGTTAGTTAGCTTATTATTTATTTAATTTGTTGATTTGCGAATGAATAGTGATTGCATCATTTAAACGTTAATTTGCTTTGTCTATTTTCGTTATATCATTTACAATCTTATTCATTCAATCTTTATTAGTTTGGTATTTGGAGTAATAAAATAATTTTGTTTGTTTTTAATATTTTTTAGATCCATTATCTATTTATTTTTTTCACAAGGCTTTGCTCAAACCTTGTAAACTGTATATAACCATTGTATATAAACACTGTTAGTTAAACATCTGTAATTAAAGTGTTGACTATTAGAGTAGTATCTTTAGTTAGTTCACATCTTTTAAATTGTTTTAGGATCTTAGTTGGCTAACAGAGCTATAAAACCCATCAGGGTGGATTTTACCAAACGACTTGGGTTAAGTAGACAACCCCGGACTAGATCGTCCCTTCCTATTGATGGTGTGTCATAAACCCCCGTCAACAAATGGCGCTAGAAGGAGGGCGAGGTAAATTCAATGATTAAATGTTTAACCCCTCACCCTGTCATAATTCTAGGTTTATAAGTTATTCTTCTCTGTGATATTATAATGCACTAGAAGGAAGGTTAGATGACAAGCTAACTATTTGGAGTCAATTTCTTCAATTTCTTAATTTTTCATGGCTCCTGCCAAAATCACTGTGTTGGAACATGATTTCAATGTCTCATTACCAGTTATTCCCATCAAGACAATTGATCTCTTTTCAGAACTCACCTTTGATGGTGAAGGGAACACATCTGTAGTAGACCATATTTCTAATTTTTTTTATAAGTGCTTAAAGAATAAGATCACCGATCTCAATCTCATATGTAGATTTTTCTCTCTCACCTTCTGAGGTCGGGTTAAATATTGGTTCGAATCTTTTCCGGCTAATTTGATTCATTCTTTGTTCGAGTTTGTAATTGAGTTTTTATCAGATTTTAACAATTATGATTATGATGAATTAAGTGAAGAATTAAGTTTCTTAAGGAAAGAAAATGATGAATCATTCAATGATTTTGCAATTAGGTTCATACATGTTTGTACTAGATTCCGTTTGAAAGAAATGCCTCTTATTAATGAATGGTTTCAATATCTCATTTCTCTCTCAGAAAAGAAAGATCAATTAATTGTTAACCAATGTGAATTGAGCACTAATACTCAATCTAAAGATGGTTGAAAAGTTCATGATGATCTTGAAGTCATTAAAGCACCACATTTTTTGTCAACTTCTTTCATTTTGGTAGATCAGGAGCAAGATGACTTTTTACAAGATACAATTACGGCTTCTGATATTTCTTTGCCAACAATGTCTTTTTCTGTTGAGGAAGGAACATTGAATTCAAAAGGAGACCGTGGTCAAACTCTCCAAGATATTACAATTGTTTCTTAGGTAAAAGAGATGGAATGTGAATTTGTTAATATTGTTGTCAGTAAAACTTCCCCTCACTCATGTGAACAGGTTCAAGATCAATTAGTGGGAGATGACAACATTGGTCAAACTAGTAATGAATCATCTAATTTTGGTAATTTTCTCTCACATTCACCCTTTTATGATGAACCAAATTGTCTCTTATAAACTATCTCGTACACTTTAAAAGAACATACAACAGAGGTTGATCAGTTTATACAAGGAGAGGGAACAAAACCACAATTCGAAACACATATTCCGATCATTTAAAGAGATGAATTTCATCTCCTCAACTCTTCTAAATATTATTCCTAGTACCCTAATATTTTTGATCATCATGTTATGGAATCATGTGTTCGAGATCACTTTGGAATGAATTATGCACTATATAATCAGGTGCAAATTAATAGAGATTACCGAATAGAAGATAAAGAGTAAAATAAATTTGCCCATGAACATACTATTTTTTATTCTCATCAATTATCCGTGGGTAAATCAAGAAATGATTTGAAAGAGTCTCAAATAGCATCTTCCATTGACTCATCTCAATTTGTGTTTAAAGAAGGATCTAAATTTTTCCATGATCAATTATTTGAGGTTGAAAAGTATAATCAACCAAATACTATTACCAATGATGATTATTCAAAAACGTTGGTTGTTTCATTTAGTTCACCTCAAATAGTTAAGCTTAAAGTATTCGAGCTCAATGGAAAGTTTCAAGAGAATGGGACACTTCTTTTCCAATCAAAAATCATGATAAGTTCTCACAATCTTGATCCAACCTTTTTGCAAGATTCTTTCCATGATAATCTAATACTTTATTCTCATTAGGAATATTTTTCGTATCTGAATTCTATTGAACAATCCCATGTTAGTAATTGCATGTATTATGATAGGATTGCAGTTTGGTTGGAGTATTCATATCTCGAAAAGTTTCCAAGGAATGGTAAGATTATCTTCACCTTATTTAGAGATCAAGGAGGTAACTTTGACACACTCATTTTGTATCATTCAGATGGAGAAAATATGGAACAAAAGGAAAATTATCAGGAGGATGGGGCACTTCGGTCTAGGACGATGGTTATGTCAGGTCCCCATAACTCTCACAAGCTTCACAATCTCATTTTTTCATGTTTTTGTAACCCATATAATGACAAAATTGCAGAATGGATGGAGGATTCATAGAGAAAGAATGTTCAAGGGAATGGTAAGGTCATGCTTGCTTTGTTTTTAAATGATGATGATAAAGGTAAGTATGATGTATTTTTATCCAATTTCGATATACTACCGTTCTTGTTACTAATATTAAATTTTGTTTTCATTGCAAGATTGAAGTTACTTCGATGGCTACATTGGAAGCATGACTTGACTTAGTATTTTTATTTGTTTAGTAGTTAGAGTAGGTTTAGGAGTAGGTTTTCTTTAGTTTTATTTCTCAATGTTTCTTTTTGTAATAATGCAGTTATGAACACAAGTGGGTACACCAAGAGAACCATAATATGAATGTTGTCATGAAAGTCCACTTTAATCCTTTTGTATTTTATTTTTCATTGAATATTTCTTTTCAAAAACGTATTATCATCATGGAAATTTTAAAAATGGAAAGTAAAGAGATAAGTAAATTTTAACTATCAATTCACCCAAATTCAACCTAGACCCAATGTGCTACGAGTAGGACTGCACTCATCTTAATAAGGATTCTTCTATTTTCTTTTAGTCTCTTTTATTTTTAATAATAATGCTTGGTCAAAGTAACATCTTATGCATCACTCTATTAAGAAAATAACTTGCTCGCACATGAGATTTTATACGATTTATTTCTTCCTTTATTTTACAGTAGGATGCTAATAGATCCCAAATCTCAGGTTTATCTTTGGCCAAAATTGTTTTTGAAAGTGTGCTTTTGCTATTTCGATTTTGTTTGTTTTGATATACTTCTGATTTTGAATCCCATTAATAAAATCTGATGCGGTTTACTGTGTTTTTTTTTTTTTTTTACTTTCTTTGATTGAACTTTCTTCTTGTCTGTCTTTTTGAATAAATATATTTTTGATCAAAGAGAGATTGTTAAAGGAAACATTCATTTCAAGACTTAAGTTTTGAAAGCAATTAGAAACAATTCAAACAATTTCTGATGTTAAGGTTTAGCTCAGATAATTGATTTGTAAGTCACTTGAGTACTATGAAATCCTAAACGGTCTTTGTCAGAGTATTACCCCTGAACTGTGTCAAGATATTTGGGAAATACAATTATCCTTAGACTTTTTACACTGTCCTTGTTCTTAAAAGATCACTTTTAAGTGCTTCCCCATTCTCTAGATGATTTCTTAACCAAAATCTAAAATCTCTAAACCATGATAAAACTTTCAGTTTTGAAAGAAAAAAAAAAGATCAACTGTTCACTTGTATTGCAATTAACCTACAGTATCACCCTGCTCTCTTTGTCATCAATAAATTTATAATTGTATTATTATTTAAAAGTGGCATCAGAGGGTTTGAAGCACTTAAGTGTGGGAAGTGTGTGTAAACTCATCGGGGTACTGAACAAGATCACTGATAGAGGTAAATGTACACATGATACCAAGACAACTTCGTCGAGGTATTGAACAAGCCTGCTGGCAACAAAGCAATGCCAGATCGAGAGGTAGCAGGTATATTCTTTTAAATTAACGTTTATGGAAGTATACATCATGTGGATACAACTATTGGATGGGATTAAAGCATTTGTGTGGGTTAAATGACATCCCTGTCGAGGCTATGGATGCCTGCTGGAAGTAGTGGCTCTGTCAACTATATTGAAGTCATTTTATAAACATCATGACTCTTTGATTAAAACACAACTTCAGGTTATAATCCTCTGTAAAAGCATTATTTTTTTATTTTTTAATATTTTTCTATAAATCTCAGCTAGTCTTAATATTGTGTAATATTAAAGTGGATTTGTTTCAAAGAATCTTAAAATTATATCCTAGTCTTATTCTTCTTCCCTGCGATGAAAGTTTAATAGGTCAGATATAAGTCGCCATTTGTTGGGCCCCAACAACAACCTTCTTTTTATTTAATCAAAATCTAGGGTCCCTCAAAATTTTACTAGGATTCTTCATTTTTTCCCTTTGACTTGATTGGATTGGTATTGGTTTGCTTTGTTTCGAGGTTGGTTTGAGTTTCATGAAATTCAAATGCCATTCCGTTTTTGTTTCTACAGAGGTTTTGATGTTGATGGACGCGTTTCATAATTTGGGAGTTTGTTATTACCTCTTCCTTATTGAATTTATCTACTATGAGAATGGCTTGGTTGAAGACTTGGATTAATAATAATGATTTTACAAGAAGAACGTTTATTGTGACACATTGTTTCTATGATATTTGTTAACCTTTGATCAATTTTGAATGAGGGAGAGATGAACATAGAAATCTTAATTTAAACAGAGACACATATTTTTTATCAACTATTTACTTTTGTTTAAATTATGATTATGTTGTCGTCTTTTGCTCATTAACAATCTTTTTCAAAAAATCATTTGGTAGGTTTAATTAATTAAATTATTTTGTTAGTTTGCATCTCATTTCCCAAAAAAAAAAAAAAAAAAAAGAATTATCTATCATTTGTTTGATTTTGTGAAAACTCAAAATTAATATTTTTCTCATTTCCATCAACTTGAAGCTTCTAGAATTTTAAGATCATATTTGAAAGGAAAATATAAAAAATATTTGTTTAGAACTTATAGTTAGTTTAAATTCATTTTAATTTTATTGGTCTAGATTTTGTTTTATTCACAATTTTTGGGTTATTAATTTGGTTTCTTTTTGTTTCACAGGTTTCTATTATCAGTTATTTGGTATGGATTTGATTATGGCTTGATTTTATTATCTAAATACATTCAATTTAATTGATCCAAAAATAATATTGGATTGTTGCAAATAATTTATGAGCAACAACAAATAACATTTGGAAATGCGTTCAAGAACAAACACTCGATTGTGTAGGACTTGTTTCAGCTAAACCCTGAGGAATATGAAGAAACGGTTGAAAACCCATCTCCAGAATGGACCCATTTAGCTTTCAAAACAAGAATTTTCCCAAACAAATGCATGATTTGAGAGATATTTGTGTCTCTTTATGAGACAAATTTCAGGTGGCGGAAATTATTATTGACGCCCAGACTGTTCATTCATTGTATAAATATATGAGAAAGTTCACAGCCAAGAGATCTAAGAAATTTAGAGGAGGATTTTGATCCTTCTTTTTTGTATATTATTTATTTTGTAACTTTTTCTTTTCTAATGGAGTAACAGATGGTTGGAATTTTGGGAGAATGGACGAGTATTTTCGAAGAAGAATATGAAATTCCAGATTGCTTAATGGCTTTTGCCCTGTGAGTAAAATGGTTTTATTTTCATTATAATATCTTCATATTCTTTGAGTAATTGATTATGCATTGATTTAACTTATCTTTAGTATGTGCTATCAATACATGGTTAATTACTATCATTTATATATTAATTTTTTTCAATCTTTAAGAGTCTATTATCCCAAATATTCTTCCTCGACCATATGATGAACATATTTTGTAGAAACTATATGAGAAAACAGTTTACTCTTTGTTTTTGGTTGTAGAATGTGCAATGTTTTTTCATTGTCTTCTCATGTAATTTCTTGATGTGAAATGTTATCTATGTCGAATTAGCTTTTCTCATTTCTGCACATAATATTTTATATCATGCTTTTCTTTATGTTGTTCATTATCTTTTAATTTAGTATATCTGTGACTAATCATCTATTCAAGTATTTTGAGTTTACATATGATGCTAGATAGCTGGTAATACCATTCCCGAGAATTGAAATTTCTTTCATTTTCAGTTATTGGACATTTCAAGGTCACAAGATATATAATTATTTGTCTTTTTGTTGTCATAAACTCGCTCCAGAATATGAAACACTTCCTTGAATTTCTTGAAGAAGTATTATGCTTGCTTTTGTCATAGGTTTACACTTGACACAGGTTAAGAGAAGCTCATACAAATACATATAGATGAATTTAGCTTAGTACGGCTAATCAGTGAGAGGTTAGTTAGTTTATTATTTATTTAATTTGTTGATTTGTGTATGAATAGTGATTGCATCATTTAAACGTTAATTTTCTTTGTCTATTTTCGTTATATCATTTACAATCTTATTCATTCATTCTTTATTAGTTTTGTATTTGGAGTAATAGAATAATTTTGTTTGTTTTTAATATTTTTTAGATCCATTATCTTAAGACAATTATTTTCACAAGGCTTTGCTCAAACCTCGTAAATTGTATATAACCATTGTATATAAACATTATTAGTTAAACATTTGTAATTAAAGTGTTGACTGTTAGAGTAGTATTTTTAGTTAGTTCACATCTTTTAAATTGTTTTAGGATCTTAGTTGGCTAACAGAGCCATAAAACTTGTTAGGGTGGATAATACCAAACGACTTGGGTTAAGTAGACAACCTCGAACCAGATATTCCCTTCCCATTTATGGTGTGTCATAAACGCGAGTNATCTTTTAAATTGTTTTAGGATCTTAGTTGGCTAACAGAGCCATAAAACTTGTTAGGGTGGATAATACCAAACGACTTGGGTTAAGTAGACAACCTCGAACCAGATATTCCCTTCCCATTTATGGTGTGTCATAAACGCGAGTCAACACAAGGGATAATACCAAACGACTTGCGTTAAGTAGACAACCTCGAACCAGATATTCCCTTCCCATTTATGGTGTGTCATAAACGCCAGTCAACACAAGGGTAAGATGGGCCACGTTATTTTCCAAACTTAGAGATGAGACATGTTATCTACCAGTACTGTCGACTTTTAGGATTATAGTATTTTCAACCTTCGTGGAGGTTTCTAGGTATCTAGTCGTGAGGTTTTTCATCTGCTCTGGTTATACCCTATGTACTGTCGACTTTTACGATTATAGTATTTTCAACCTTCGTGGAGGTTTCTCAATTTTCAAAACTCATTGAGGGATCTAGTCGTGAGGTTTTTCATCTGCTCTGGTTATACCCTATGAGGGTTTCGACCATTACCAACAACAATGTTATTAAAATATCATTCACGTAGTGTTCATCTTCCAAATCTCCTTGATCTTTTTTGTAATGTTTAACATATATATATATATATATATATATATATATATATATATATTACTTCCATGGTTATTACTTTTAGTAATGAATCCATTTTCTCACTACATAGTTTAAATCCGAGAGTCGGTTTGTATCAATCATGGCTATGGTATCCATCGAAATTCTTACTGAAAGTAATATGTATGTTTACCACTATATTCTTGCTCAGGTTTGGACTATTAAACGCAAAATCATTACATAGTTAATATTTGATTTTACCTAGAT
>SNQJ01S0041325.1:62619-81070 GCA_010110895.2 Picea sitchensis | reverse complement strand
AAATGCATTGGCGCTTGTCCCACGCTCGTTTGTTGTTGGCGATGCTCCTGCATCATACTCCCTCACTTGAAAATTTTCATGGGCTCCTATCCATGAGCTCTCACATGGTATATCCATGCTTCTGGATCTCTTTTTCATTCTCCCAGCTGGCATCTTCAACTAGATGTCCCTTCCACTTGACCAAGTATTCAAAATATTCCCTTCTTCTGGTCCTTTTGCTAACTCTTTTGTCAAGTATGCTTTCCATCTGTGGTTTCTCTGCAACTGGCATCAGTTTAGTCAACTGAACCTCTGGTTGTTCATTACCTGCTTTTTCTTCCTCATCTTTGTAAGGGTACAAATCTGAGATGTTGAACATTAGAGAAATTCCAATCCCATCAGGTAATTCAATCTCATAAGCATTTGCCCCAATTTTCTTCAGGACCTTACATGGTCTGATCTTCTTCATCTTCAGTTTGTTATATGTCCCCTTCGAGAATCTTTCCTTTCTCAGATGTGCCAAAATCAAATCACCAACCTCAAATTGAAGTTGTCTCCTGTGTTGATCTGCTCTATGCGTATACTCTTGGCTTGAGTTTTGCAATCGCTCCTTCACCTGGCTGTGAAGTTCCTTCATCGCTTCTGTGAAATCCTTTGCACTAGCACTCCTAGTTGCATTCTGTTATGAATCTCTCAATTCTGAAACTCCTCTTGGCTACATCCCATAAACAATTTGGAATGGACTTTGCCCTGTGCTTCTATTGATTGAATCATTATAAGCAAATTCTCCTTGTGGTAGAATATTATCCCACTGACTGTGATGTTCTGTCACCAAGCTCCTCAGCAAGTCTCCCAAACTTCTGTTCACAACTTTTGTCTGTCCATCCGTCTGAGGATGATAAGCTTAACTGAACGACAAGTTTGTTCCCAGATTTTTCCATAAGGTTCTCCAGAAGTGTCCCACGAACTTGGTGTCTTGATCCGAAACTATGCTCCTTGGTAAGTCATGAAGTCGAATGACTTCTTTGAAAAACAGATTCGCAATGTGAGTTGCGTCACTGGTTTTCTGACACGGTATAAAATGTGCCATCTTAGAAAATCTATCCACCACCACAAAGATCTATTCAAACCCTCTTTTTGTTCTTGGCAGCCCCAATATGAAGTCCATGCTTACCGCATCCCATGGCTTGTTAGGTATGGGTAACGGTTGATATAAGCCTGCATTCTGCCTCTTCCCTTTTGAATGCTAACAAATTATGCATCTTTCCACGAATATTTTGACATCTACTCTCATTCCTGGCCAACAATATGACTCATTTAGCTTTGAGAACGTCTTTTCATGACCAAAATGCCCGGCCAATCCTCCACTATGTTTCTCCTTCAGCAAATTCTCCCTCAAGGAGCATTTTGGAATACATAATTGATTGCCCCTGAATAGTAATCCATCCTGGATCATGTACTCTGGCCATTGGCTTCTGTCCCTGAGAATTGGATTCTCAGTCGCTTCATACGCCTCCTTAAAATCTGGATCATCTCTTTACATGTCCCTGAAATCATCAAAACCCAGTGTTTTGACTCTGAACTCCTGCAACAACAAACATTTCCTGCTCAAAGCATCAACAACTTTGTTAGCAGTTCCATAAATATGATTAATTACAAAAGTAAAGTTCTGCATGTATTCAACCCATTTAACATGTCTTTGATTCAACTTCTCCTGTTGAGTCACAAATTGCAAAGCATGATTGTCATTGTATAAGACAAACTCCTTAGGGATTAAGTAATGCCTCCATTTCTTCAATGCCTGGATAATAGCATAGAACTCCTTGTCATACGTGGAGTATTTCACTTTCTCTTCATTCAGCTTCTCGTTGAAGTATGCTATCGGCCTGTCTTCTTGGCTCAAGACTGCCCCTATTGCAAATCCATTTGCATCACATTTTACTTGAAATGTCTTTTTAAAATCCGGCAACACCAAAATTGGTTGCTCCGTGATTTTCCTTTTCAACAAATTAAAACTTTTCTTAACCTCTTATGTCCAGTTAAAGGACTTGTGTCTCTTCTTCACTGTGTCCATCATTGGTGCGCTAATTCCACTGAAATTCCTGATGAACTTTTGGTAGAAACTAGCCAATCCATGAAAACTTCAAACCTCAAATATACTCTTTGGCAATGGCTAATTCTTAATTACTTCCACCTTATCTGGATCCATCCTCAACTTATCTGCAGAAATAACAAAACCCAAATAAATGAGCTCTGTCTTCATGAATGAAGATTTCTTCATATTTATCAGCAGCTTCTCTTGCTATAGCCTCTTCATCACTGTAGCCAAATGTTTCAGATGCTCTACCTCTGTTTTATTGAAAATCAGTATGTCATCAAGATACACAATGACAAATTTTTCGATGAAATCCTTCAGGACTTCATTCATCAACCCCATGAAGGTACTTGGCGCGTTCGTTAAGCCAAATGGCATAACAAGCCATTCATACAACCCTTAGTTAGTCTTGAATGTTGTCTTCCATTCGTCTCCTTCTCTCATACGAATTTAGTGATATCCACTTTTCAAATCAATCTTCGAAAAAAAATTGGCCCCACTCAAGAAATCCATCAAATCATCCATCCTTGGCAATGGAAATTTGTACCTAATGGTTATCTTGTTGATTTCCCTCGAGTCAGTACACATCCTCCAACCTCCGTCTTTCTTTGTACTGAGCACTGTCGAAATAGCACATGGACTAAAAATTTCTCTAACCAACCCTTTGTCCATTAAATCCTGGACCTGTCTTTTGACTTCTTCATTCTCCTGTGGCGTTAATCTGTACGCTGCTTTGTTTGGTAAACTAGCTCCAGGTATGGTATCAATATGATGACTCACACTTCTGATCGGTGGAAACAAACGAGGTAGTTCGTCCACTACTATGTCAGCAAATTCCTCCAGTAACTCCTGGATTTCCTCTGGTAGATCATCCACCCTTGTACTGGTTAAAACAAGTTTAGGCTTCCTGACCACAATGAATTGTGATTCCTCCTTATTCTTAACCTCTGTAAGAAGTTCCTTCCCACTCTTGAGAAGTACAATGTTGATTACTTCAGGTTTCACCTCTTTATCTTTGATTGGAAGCAACATCTGAGTTCTCCCATTCTTCTCTAGGGTGTATGTGTTCTTCCTCCCATCATGAATCACATTTCTGTCATATTGCCATGGTCTACCCAGCAATAGATGACAAACATCCATGGGAATTACATCACAGAGTATTTCATCTTTATACCCACCTATTTTAAACTCAACTAAACATTGTTTAGTGACATTTACCAGATGTCCTTTTTGTAGCCACGAAACTCTGTATGGACTTGGATGTTCAATAGTCTCCAGCTCCATCTTTTCTACCATCTCTGTAGAAATGAGATTATATGTGCTACCACTATCCATGATGACTTTTCATGCCCAATCTTCGGTCTTGCAAGTGATCCGAAAAATTCTGTTCCTTTGGACTGAACTCTCCACCTCCTTCTCTGGTGTTAAGAGAACTTTTCGCATCATTAGCGATCTTCTGCCTTCATCATCTTCTGCCTCAACATTCCGCATCTATGCTTCGGCAATGTGAGTCTCACCACCTTCTTTCTTTCTGTCTGAACACTCATAATATTTATGTCCGACCTTTCCACATGTGAAGCATTTCACCACTCCACCTCTTCCTCTTCCTCTACCTCTGGTACGAGGAAAAATGTTTCCATCAGCATACTGACCTCTCTGTTTAGTATGTTTCCCTCTCTGTGAGCTTCCACCTCTATCATTTTGAGTCTGAGGTTTCTTCCACTCTTGCTTGGGTTTTTGACTTCTATCCTGGGCAACTAATTTGCCTCTGGCTTGACTTCTGCCTCGACCTCTTTGACCTTGTTTTCAGCTCAGCTTCTCTTCAACTTTTAGAGCCATCTGATAAGCATCTTCCATCGTTCGGATGTTCATCATGCTCATCTCATCCTGAATTCGTATCTCAATCCATTCATGTACCTGTCAACTTTTTCATCATCACTTTTGCGATGACCTGCCCTGATGTTCAGCCTGTAAAATTCTTCAGTGTACTCCTTCACTGACTTCAGCTTCTGTCTCAAATTCTGCATTCTCCGAAACAGAGTAATTTGGTAATCCCTAGGAATGAATTTTTCCTTCATCTTTGCGATCATCCTATCCCAACTCTTGATTTTTTGCTTGCCCTTGCAGCATCTGTCAGCTTGTAGCTCATCCCACCATAATGTTGCATGTCCTTTAAGTCTTGTGACAACATGTTTGACCTTTTTTTTTTCCTCGACATCTTCATAGTCAAAATATGTGTCCAGAGCTCTAATCCAGTCTAGAAGCTCTTCAACATCTAGGTTTCCTTCATTTACTGGAATGTCCATTTTTTCCCTAACACCCATTCTTGCAACAACCCTAATCAGGCGTTCATTTGCTACATCTTTTGTTGTAACTTATTCTCTTTCATGTCCATCTTCATCTTCACTTTCAGATTCACTGACATCTCCAACACCAGTTGTGCACCTCTGTGTTGTCCCCATGTGCTCGAGTCTGGCACGTATGTCACGCATTTCTCTTTCCATGGATGGATTTGGCACCTACCTACCCGTTCCTCTTGGCACTTCCCTTTCCTCTAATGGATTGGGTGTTTGTCTGTCTCTTCTTCTTGGCGGCATGGCTGAGATTTTTTTCTCGCTTTCCCTGTATGAAGTATATAAACAGAGTCAAGATTTGATACCAACTGACGCAGACCTATCGGCCCTCAGGCCGAGATCCTCTCACAGGATCATTCTTTAACCCCTTTGAGCCAGATCGCTCTTTCGGATTCCCAGCTGGAATTTATTTTCAAATCGATCCACAGGTCCTTCGGGAAGCTCTCATGTGCGAACAGAACTAGGCACGATCTCCTTTCTCCCCAAGCGACCACAGTGTTATGACCAAGTTCCAACCCAAAAGGTGCTTGTCACAACTCGCCACTCGTGAGTTCGTGAGTCGAGGCTCCCCACTCTCCCTTTCCAATATCGCGATACCTGAGATCACGAAATGGTTATAGCTCCCCTCTGTCAGCACCCTCCACGCGTGACCACCGACTATGCTTAACGCTATCTCCTCTCGCTACTCGCCACTTTGCAATTTGTGGCGTCCAACCTTGGTACCTTCCTTTCACGAAACCTCGAGAAGCAATGTTGACTTTTCTCCTCGCGTTCTCGCTACTCACGACTTTGGGAGTTTCAATGTCGAACTCTTATTCTCTTATATCGTGAATCCCTGAGACGCGAGAGTCAGCGGAGTGTTGACTCCTTCCAATAGGTGACGTGTGTCACCTGTCTATTTTCCAGGCCCACCTTGTGATTCTGCCACGTGTCTCTTATGCCCAACTTCGGCACTTTGTGACTTCACTTCCCGAAGCGCTACCTCCTTTGTATCCTGACACCCGAAGTGTCGAGAACTCGAACTCCTCGCTACTCCTTATTGCAACTCGCAACTTCAGGAATTTTGGGACAAAAGTCTCGACTTCCTATCCGTCAATATGCCGAAATGCCAAAATTCTGACACGTCGTCAACGTGGGTCCCACAACGGAACTTCCCACCTTTTTGGAGTTACAGACTTCATGACTTCGCGAATCCTAATGCTAAGCTTTCGGCTCTTCAACCCACGAAACCCTGAAATGAGATTACGCGAGTAATCCAATGGCCCTTGTTGGCTCAGATCCTACAGTTGTCCTAGCTCCTTGCGATCTCACCACTCATGACTTGGAGCACCCAATCTTTGGACTCTCACCTTGCGAACCTCCGAGTTCCCGAGATCCCTTGATCTCTACCACCTGTCCTCCTTCAATGGACAGATGCGATTCTCTCGCAACTTCTCCACTCACGAAGTTGAAGGAATTTCCTTCCTGACTTCTGATGTCTGAATCCCCAATATGGGTGATCTCGTGACACGTGTCCTCATTCTAACAGACAGCTCAGATTCTTTCACTATTTTGGGACTTCGCCTTTCGCAACCTCGTGAATCTTGATGTAAAGGTTTTAAACCATAACTCCCCTACTCCTCTGCACGATCTGACAATTTTCGGGACTTCGCAAATTCTCCACGGAGAATTCTGACCGTCCAATTCCTCCTTGACAATTCCTGCAAAATGAACAAAGTGTTCTTCCACAAAACTTATCCACCTGCAAAACAACGTCGATGCACCTTCTTACAACACTTCAAGGCACTAGCCCTCTTGAGCTTCTCTTCGACAAATTCGAAGACTCTATCCCTCCTGAGCTTGATTGAAAAATCCTCAAGTTCTTTGGGGAAAATTTATGTGCGCACTCCTTGCAACACTTCCTCAAATACACTCCAAGTATTTAAATTCTTAGACTCTATGCACTCTTTTTGCAGCAACAGTCCTTCAATTCTTCCCTCGGGTTGAAAACCCTGAGAATCTACTTAGCCTGCGCACAAATTGCACGACTCTTGTGCTTAACTTGCACTTCTGCAAGAATGAGAACAATTTTATCCCTCCTGAACTTGCAGAGACGAACTCTGACTTCTATCAATGCACACCTTGCGGACAATTCCACTGCACTCCTTGTAGGAAAACTCTTGCTCAGACAGAGAAACAATTGAAACTCATTCTTTACTCTTTCAGACTTCGAATGCTTAACATGAAATCATACATACATGGCATAAAATAAAATGTATAACAGAAAGAGTAAAACAATCATGAGCATAACATTCAATCATGCATACACAAAAAGTATTTGAACACCATGAGTCTGAATCAAAGCTTCATATATTAATCTCAGAACTTCTATACATGGGTTCTTCTACACATCTTTCTGCTTCTCCTTCTCTATGCTCTCTTGATTGATTATGCTGCTAATGTTACAATGATACAAGTGAGGGTGTCTATATTTGTTTTCCCTCTGGCTCCTAAAATTGTCTAATCTAAGAATTTAAAGCTACCTACTTACTTTTACTAACATAAATTCCTCTTAATCCTTCAAACGAGAGTGGGACGCTCAAGGTCTGATTACAATCTACAAGTACGCCCTTTCTTAATTGTTTCATTTATGTTTATCATATCAAACTTCAAAACATTTCAAACAATTCATCATGTGCCAAAATGCATTGGCGCTTGTCCCACACTCGCTTGTTGTTTATAAGAAAAGAAAGAGGTAATTTGTTTCATTATCTTTTTAATATTTCCAATATGACAGTGATAAGTTTCTCCCATTTAGTAGAAGTTTATGAAATTTATAATGGAATTAATCTAGAGGAAGCATAACCCTAAAAGGTTTTGACCCTGAAGGGTTGTTTTCTGAACATTTGGTATTTGTGAGATATAGTAATATTTTCACAAGGATTATTGAAGGAATTGATGATAACGACCCAATTACCCCCAAGAAGAAGGAGAAACATGTATGCAATGATGATTTGATCACTGCAGTTAGTTCAAACAATCAACGAAAACAAAAACAAAAAAAGGAAAAGAGGGAAATATGCAACCAATGTGCAATCTTTTTTTGCCCCCCATACACGTAAGAGTTCCTCCTATGCACAAAAGAAACAAGAATCAAATATAATAAGAGAAGAGAATAATTAAGGACATGCTAGAGGATATAATGAAGACAACCCCCATCATTCTAATATTGAAAAAACACATGAAATATCAGAACAAAAAAGGAAGTGAAGCTCAAGAAAGAAGGATTCACAAAATTCATGAAGCCCAAGGAATGTAGTCAATATGTAGTGTAGCTAGGGGAATAATATGGGGTACCTAGGAAGGTACCCAAGAGGAATAATAGTAGATAAGTATTGTTATGTATAAAGGCATTTTTTAATAAATGAGGCCTGGTGTGAATGCAATAAATGTAAGAGGAGTTACTAGAAGGTTTCACTTCTAAAAGGTTCCTCCTCCATAATGTTCTTAGGTTGTTGGTAGCACTGTATAAAGGGGTTCCAACAATGTAATGAGAAAGTTCAGAACTATTTTATTTGGAACGTAGCTCATTGGGAGATATCCCCCTCGAAGAGGCAAGTGATCGGGAGTGGATCCCTTCCTTAAAAGGATCATTTGTAAGGTGTTACCCTATCCTAAGGGTTTCTATTATAATAAAAGAGATTGTGAATATTTTTCTTCTATATATTTTGTGGTGATTAATATATTTGATACTTAAAAAGTGGTATCAAATAACTTACTTCGGCAACAAAAAGGGGATTTATTTTTTTTGCAGGGTTTCAAAAGACCAATAAAAAGAGGTATGTGACATTCCAATCATTTTTTGTAGATTTTTGTGCAGAATTTTATGAATCTGGTTACAGATCTGAGTTCCTCTAAAAAAATCAATTTGAAAAATAAATCATCTGAAACGGAGATCAGGAGGCCAAGATATCATTAATTTAAAATCAATATTTTTCAGGTTTTTTACACAAAAGGCCGTGAGATGTTTCCTAATTTCTGTAGAAATTTGTACTAAATTCTTTGAAACAAATTTTAGATCTGATTTCCTCTCAAAATGTTAGCCCATTTCAAAAAACAATCATCTAAATCATAGCTCTAGGAGTGACGATATCATTGATTTAAAATTAGTCGTTTTAAGGGTTTTTCGTGATGATAGCAGGACTGCAGAGCTCATAACTTTTGATATGTTTTTGAGATTGCTACCATATTAGTGCCATTGAATAGAGGATCTTAAAATTTTTGTTTTGGTATATTACATGTGGTGTTTCCAATGGATATTCACTCTCAAATCCACATGTTTCTCCAAAGCAGAACCATCTGCAAGGAATCCATGATGGTCTACACGAAATCAAGGACAATTTTCAAAATCTTCAAGGGTCCTTAGCTAAAATACAAGAGAGATGTATTATGGAGGACATCAGGGATGAATATAATCAATAAGAATATGTTTGGTATGATTTAGAGGCCGATTGTGATGCTTGGTATATGAATAGTTTTCATTTATGGGATGACAAGAATTTTCATCTTCTATTTGATGACTCAACTCCACCTTATATGGAGCACATCCTAGAGAGTATAAAAGATCCTTCTATACATACTCTTCTTCAATTCTCTTATTCTCTAGTACTAATGGATGATTTTTTGGCTGGCCTACATATTTGGATCCACATGACAAGTGTATACATTTGGAGCACTATTTTTAGCTTCCTATTAAGTCTCAATATCTTCAAAGGAGAATTCACATGAGCACTTGGACATGGGACCTTGGTTTACAGTGGAGCTTGGACTGCTTCAACATGGTGGATAACACTTCTACATGGGACCCTGGTTCTCCAACCTATTTTAGCATTATCGTCCACACTTATCCATGGGACCTTAGTATATGGTTGTAATCCCTCATTACAAGTGTTGAGGAAAACACTTTCATAAGGGGGGTGAAATGTAGTATAGCTAGAGGAATAATATGGGGTACCTAGTACCCAAGAGTAATAATAGTATAAATTATTGTTAAGTATAAATGACACTTTTAATAAATAAGGCCTAGTGTGAATGCAATAAATGTAAGAGGACTTACTAGAATGCAATAAATGTAAGAGGACTTACTAGAATGCAATAAATGTAAGAGGACTTATAAGAATATAACTCAAAAATGGAATTTTAAGTTAGACGTTTCAAGAGTCGGACCCTCAGGACTCCTCAAATTGCATATCACTAATGGAGACACTCTTTCTCATTTTATCTCAGAGAAAGAGTTATAAAATATCATATTAAAAAGAAGAATAAGTGAACTCGAGGACACATGGACTCCCAAACCATTATTTGTAGAACCATTGTCTATTATTTCTCCAAATCAAGTGCCTTAGGTTACACCAGGGACACAAAATGGGTAAGAAATGCCACCAAATTGCTAAGCAGAGTAAGATTGTATGTCGCAAAAATTATTAATAAGAAAATTAATATTATTTCACAAGCATGGGAAGTCAATTCAAGTTTAAGAAATATGTCATAAAGGATCACTAGTTTCATGAAATAATTGAAAGGGATTTGGAACATGATGAATTTTTTTATAAAAATGCTTTAAGCACCTTTATTGCATGAGTGTCTAGTTTAATTGATTACCATAGAAATCAACAACAGTTTCCTTCAAACCATAGAATTAAACAATTAAGAGCAGGTTGGTTGGAAAGGATACTGATGTTATGAGATTCAATTGTCACCTGTACAAATATTAATGACAAAAGAAGTGATGCAGTCCTTAAAGAACTTGAATTTGCTAAAGACCTTGAAGGCCCACAACTTATAATAGATTATATGGCTATAACTAAAGAACAACTAGACATGGAGTTGAGTGTGATTAAAGCTTCATGGGAAAGTGAGTTTGACAACCTCACTAATTTTTCGGAGGATGAAATTAAAAAGTGGCTTGTTACTTTGTAAATAATAATGAAGACCACCTAGCATCAGTCAAACAACTTCTTTCTGAATTTAAATAAATCAAAGAAAAGATATTATTTCCCATAGTTAAGAAATATATCACGATCCCGCCAATGAAGAAATATGTTGAAGAGTGGCTCAAGAAATTGTTGACAACTAGTTAACCCAGAATAACTACCAAGAAGTGGTTATTCTAGGAAGGTTCAAAGCCCCAAGTGTGTGTGTGTGTGTGTGTGTGTGTGTGTGTGTGTGAAGACCCTGACACTAAAGAGGATCATCTGCAAGCAAGAGAGAGAGAGAGAGAGAGAGAGAGAGATCCATCTTCCATTCCTCTACTATTTTGTGAGGGCATTTTATTTTGAAGTATTTCCCCTATTTTTGTCCCAATCTTTGATCATTGAACTTTATTAAGTGTATTGTTCATTTATAGAGCCGATCGATGGTTGTATTTATCCTTGTCTTCCAAGTTACTGTTACTATTTTATTTGGTCCACAGGAGCCCCATCCCAGTCCATTTGGATGAATGCATTTCATTTAATCGTTTAAGTATCAGGAACATTGTGTTTTGCGATAGAAAAACACTTTTATTCTAACTTGAACATCTATGGGTAATTATTTTTTTACTCCGGTAGAGGGAGTTCATAACATTTATGGTTTCATACTTTTTATAAGCAATGAGATCTCTTGTATGTTTCTCCTATTCATCTTATGATTATAAATGAATGAAATCATTTAAATCTCTCTAATTTTTGGGTCATCTGTCTTATTTTCTATCTATGAGTCTTGCTTCAAAATATTTTTCTCATCGCGTGAAATAATGGATGTGACGAGATGGATGTAGTTGTTATGTTATTGCATGTGAGATCATTATTTTCTACTGTAATTCGTGTATTGTTTTTTTAGTTACTTTACCACTTGGTACACTCATAGGTATTGATGTTATGAATGCATAAATCTGTGTTTTGCGCAAGTGTATTAAATATCAGAGTGAGAAAGAGGAGTAACACATCTATAAAAACTTAGAGGGGATCTTGATAAGTCTTTCAAGAAGACCCTAGGAGGCTAAATTTTGTCCCTAATAGGAAAAGAGATCAACAAGAAGGTCGACTAGATAAAGAAAATCCTTTCTCCTATGATAACTAGTATTAATAAAGAGGGGTTGGTTTTTAAAAAAATAAACATTAATTGAACACAACTAACATCCTATAATAAAAAATTAAATACAATGATTTCCGTGGACCAGAGATCTTCCTTTTCACATAATGATCTACTTTGACAATAATTTCCGCATCCCCGAAGAAAACTTGGTGCCTAGTATTTTTCAAATATTTAACTAGAAATATCTCTTAGTTCGATTACACCATCTATACTATTAATAAATTATTTTAAACTCTTCTAATATAATATTATGTATTTACTTTTAAAAACGATAAAATATTACAAATAAATATAATAATTATTATTAATTAAAAATATATTATTAAACTCTTATAATTAATTTTTATTACAAATAAATATAATAATTATTATTAATTAAAAACATATTATTAAACTCTTATAATTAATTTTTAAATAAGGCATAGGAAAACATTGAGTTAGTTATAAATTCCATGCCCAACTCTTTTAAAATTTATGAACATATCATAAAATTCCATATCCCGACTCTATCTATCAACCTCACTCTCAAATCCAATTCCATGATGACCATAGAGATATGCTCAATACTAATGAGAACACGAGACATATGTGTGGGTACATTGTACACAAATATAGTTCAATGAGAAATGAATAATATCGTGCAATGATAGGAGCATCTTATAGTTCAATGAGAAATGAATAATATCGTGCAATGATAGGAGCATCTCATACTAGGTGATAAGGTCGCATACGCTACTCTAGTGTAAAGATGATCAACCACCGAAATTCTAGGTGATAAGATTGCATACCATACTTCTATACTTCTATGACCATAAGTACGTTGAAGTGTGTGACTCACAATTTCCCTTTCCAAATTCTAGTAAAAACAATCAAAGATAAGATAATTTTATTGTTGGTGGCATAAGATTTTTGGAACATGGAAAGATTCACCAAGATATTAAAATTATCATGAGATTTATGGGAATAAAGGGTGCAAAGTATTTATGGTTGGGATCATTAAATAATATATTTTATGAAATCTTTAAGATAAATAAATTTAAATGGAATATTTTAAAATAAAAAATTATTATTATAAAAAGTTTTAAAATTAGTTAGTAGGTTCTCATTATAAGTGGGTGTATAGGTAGTTAAGATTCTTTATTGATAGTTATATATTGTGTAGAAGGTATGAATGTTTTGTCAAAATTTGTTATTCTATTTGGAGCGTTTTTTTAGGAGGTTGCCTCCTTGAAGAGACAAGTGAATATAGCTCTCTATTTTTATTATCAAGAGATCTTTCTTGGAATTTATCAAAATTTTCACGTTATTTGGTTTTATGTGATTGCTTTGAAGATTTGAGGTTAAGTACATTACAAGGCCTCATCTTCGGTGTTCACTCATGTTGGAGTGAATCCAAGGATGTGTCCACTTTGTAACATCACATCACTTCTATCCTTGATTGAGAAGAAATAATTTCAGGTCTTTTCTTGGATGATCTTTAGCTTGGTATTGATTCTCTTATTTTCTCTTGGAGATGGAAAATTTGGCTTCAGCTCTGGGATGTTTGAAAGACCAATTATAATGTTCCACTTGTGATCCATTTGGGGATTGGTTCCATCCTTTTACGAAGTTTTTGGGCAATTGTTGTTGTACAATTTCATAGCTATTTAGGTACAACATATTGATGAAATGTTTACGGAAAGATTGGAAATAGTTCTATATTTTTTGTATAAGACACAAATAAGCACAATATAGGGTTCTTAAGGATTTTAGGATCGTTTTGAATTTATTTTGCAATGTTATAAGAATTTACAGAATCTAATATTTTCTTATTGAATAGAATTATGATCTCTTTCTTTTTTTGTATTCTTTTTTCTTTTTTCAAGGGCATGAGGTGGGGGGTGTTGTAAGATAACTTATTGTTAATTAAATACAATATTTTTTATTAATTAAAAAATAGTATGAATTATTAATAAATTCAAAAAGGAGGAGATGGAATGTTATGTTAGGGTTGTCTTCTCAACATTTCGATCACCATCATGGGATCATATTTAGGAGTAAAATTTTCTCAAGGAATGGATGGCCCAATGCAGATATAAATAATCATATTTTGAGGAAAAATCATTAGAGAAGTGTTGATCCATTTTCATGTATCATGTTTGATTTCTAAGTTTATCCATGTATAGAACTCTTCCCCACCCCTTTATTTTTCATTTCATAGTCCATTGTGTGCTTATAGTTTCATTATATGATTGGGAAAAAATCCATATGTACACAATACTTATTTATTTTTATGATTTGTGTTGAGCGAGGATTCCTTGTGTGGTGTAGATATTCTCTGTTATAAAACTATCCCTCCATCCTCTACATAACCTATCTTCTACACAGGCCAACACTTAGTCATTTTCCATTTCTTTTCATGTGCAGAGAACCTAATGCCAATCATTTGCTTCACATAATCCTTTCTCCCACACACTTCCCTTTGTCCTTATACTCATGCACAACCCTTGTACAGATAACCCCTCACAACCTTTATATCTTCACACTCCACATTCCCGCATGTCCTGACCTCCACACTCCCGCACACCTAAATATCTAAAGGAATGATATCTCTCTACCCCCATTCCACACTTAGTAAAATCTTCATGGATATCATGCACCTTGCACATTGTTCAAGGGTCATTTATGGCACATTAACGAGTTCTTATTCATAATATAAAGGGTGGTGATCTAGGGTTAATGTCGATTAATTATCCCATTTTCCCATGAACCACTTGCTTTTCAAAATAACTTCCATTTATGGTTTCTCGTATTTTAAAGGAAAATTGTATGTATTGAAGGGATGTTTAAGTAAATGTTATTCATGCACTTATCCTTTAAGTAACTTCAACTCCGTGATCCAGTGTCACATATATCAAAGTGCATTGGAAGAATAAGAAATATGGCAACTAGAAGGAGGAAAGAGTCTTTTTGTGGAGATATTATTAGCTCTCTCGTGCAGCAAGATAAATACTTCCATTGGTCAACTGCATAGCAATGGTTTCAGAGTCTAACTCTTGAGCAGAAGCAAAATAAAAAATAATTGGACAACTAACTTAGTGAATGGTGGTTTCATGCTTGAGGTCTTTGAATTCAGGGAGATGGCTTCATGGTGTGCCCATAGGTTTGATCCAAAAAGTAGAAAAAATTGAGTAGTAGTTGAAGGGAATAACCATGTTCCATTAACTCCCAAAATTTTTAAAAGGATGCTTCGACTACCCACTTCTAACAAATGTATCAAGCTTTTAGACACATACTCTTTTAAGGATTCCTAGGGTGTTGGGGTGAATTTGTTAAAGGATTAAAGTATGCAGATTTTCACAGTTCCTCATAATGTTCTTTGTAATTCTAGAAATAAACTGTGTATGGTAGAATCACGGTGCTAGCCCTGATAAAAATGTGATTAAGATTAGGTCTTTGACGATGCTAGTGGATTCAATTGAAAGAAGGAAGGAGCTAATATTCTCGGCAACGTTTAAGGAAAATAAGATCAACAACTCTTTTCATCATTTTAGTTCAGATCTTCTTGAACATCTATGTCTCTTTAAAGGATTTCATGGCTCGAGCCAAAAAATGTTGGTTGACCTTTTAGTCATTGATATATCTCGGTTGGCACAACCATATCAATATTTTCATGTGTATTCACATGTTTCATGGGATGAGAATCTACTTCTCACATTCCCACATTGGTTTTATATGCCTCACATTTTTCCTTCCGAAAAGAAGCCATGTTCGACTGGGTTGAGGTAATCTCAAATGATATTTCCTACTATCTAGAAAATTATTTAAAGACAAAAATGTTTTTCATGACTACATATCTGGTCTTGGTTATTTCTTATTGCAATGTTTTTGAGGGATTTTATTTAAGAAATAATTTGGATGTTCAGAATGAACCAATCCAATTCAAGTACCATGTTATTTGGAAACATAAGGAACCATTCCACATTTTCCTTATTCAAGATGAATTTCTTAAGGAATTTAGATACATGTTGATTGGAGTAGCAACAACAAGGATATCTCAAGAGAAAAAGGATTTCCTCAAAGGAAAGGGAGTTTTTGTACATGAAAAAGACCGTACTTACATCAGGTTGTATGGTTACAAGGGAAGCCCTTTTCTTCTCCCTACATTTGTTTGTAATAGATATTTAATTACATAGGTTTGTAGACAATATAAAGCATGGTCTATCCTTTTTTATAAGAAAAGAAAGAGACAATTCATTTCATTACTTTTTAATATTTCCAATATGAGAATGAGAAATTCCTTCCATTTAGTAGAAGTTTTTGAAATGTTTAATGCATTTAATCTGAAGGAAGCATAACCCATGAAAGGGTTTGACCCTAAAGGGCTATTTTCTAAACATTTGTTGTCCATGAGATATAGTAATCTTTTCACAATGATTATTGAAGGAATTGGTGATAACAAACCAAATAACCCCAAGAAGAAGGAGAAACATGTAAGCAATGACTATTTGGTCACCGAAGTTAGTTCAAACACTCAACGACAAAAAATACAAAACAAGGCAACGAGAAAAAGATGCAACCAATGTGTAATCTTCTACTGCCCCCCATACACATAGGAGTTCCTCCTTTGCACAAAAGAAAAAATAATCAAATATAAGAAGAGAAGAGAATAATGAAGGATGTGTTGGAGGATAAAATGAAGATGACCCCACTCATTATAATATTGAAAGATCACATGCAATATCACAACAAAAAATGAAGAGAAGCTCAAGCAAGAAGGATTCACATAATTCAGGAATCCAAAAGAATGCAGTCGATATGTAGTGTAGCTAGGGAAATAATATGGGGTACATAGAGAGTTACCCAAGAGGAATAATAGTAGATAGGTATTTTTATATATCTATGTTTAATAAATAAGGCCTAATGTGAATGTAATAAATGCAAGAGGACTTACCAAAAGGTTTCGCTTCTAGAAGGCTCCTCCTATAGAAATTTCTTAGGTGGTTGGTATCACTATATAAAGGGGTTCAATCATTGTATTGGGAAAGATAAGTATTGTATTTGGATCATATCTCATTAGGAGGTTTCCCCCTCGAAGAGGCGAGTGATCAAGAGTGGATCCCTTGCTTAAAAGGATCATTTGTAAGGTGTTATCCTACACTAAGGATTTATATTATAATAAAGGAGATTTTGCATATTGTTGTTCTATATCTTTTGTGGTGATTTATTATTCAGATCTTTAGTACTTGACAATTTGTATCAGAGAACTTTCTTCGGCCACAAAAAGGGGCAATTTGTTTTTTTTGCAAGGTTTCAAAATACCAAGAAAAACAGGGCCGTGACATTCTGATCCATTTATGTAAATTTCTATGAATAATTTTCTGAAACTAGTTGTATATCCAATTTCCTCTTGGAAAAACAACCAATTTAAAAGAAAAAATCATCTGAATCATATTTCTGGAAGCCAAGATATCGCAAATTTAAAATCAATATTTTTTCTGGGTTTTTCCACTGAAGGTCACAAGATTTTTCTTGATTTCTATAGAAATTTGTACTGAATTCTCCAAAACAAATTTATATATGATTTCCTTTGGAAAAAGTGTCCCATTTCAAAAAACAAATCATTTGAATCGTAGCTCCATATTAGTGCCATTAGATAGATGTTTTCAGATCTTTCTTTTGGTATATTATATGTGATGTTTCCAATGGATATTCTCTCTCAAATCCTCATGTTCCTCAAACGGAATATTGAATCCAACAAAGACATTATGCATAACCATCTACAGGGAAACAAGGATGGTCTACATGACATCGAGGACACTTGTCGAAATTTTCAAGGGTCCTTAGCTAAAATAAAAAATGAGAAGGAACAAAAAAAATTGCTAAGCAACCTTGTCCTTCACTCCAAAAAGACCTCGCAACTATGCAAGTTTGTGCCCGTTGAAGATTTTGTTGAAGATGTAGATGTATGCATGGATCTGATGAAGTATATGCACCATCAAGATGTCCACACATATCCACTTTATCTTCTTGTAATGAAAAATATCCAAATAAATTTTGGATGAAATTTTGAAAACCATGCGGCCGTTTCTGGAAAAAAACTGAAATTTTGTTGATTTTGAAACGATCATAACTTCACTTTCCGGACTCTATTTCGGACGATTGTTTTCTTGAAATTAGATATTTTTCCGAGAGGAATTCAAATATCCAATTTGTTTCTGCATGTGACTCTTGAGATGCATGCCATATATCTTCCACATGAATTTCAAAAAACAAATCTGAAATGGAGTAGACATCATATTCAATTATTGGAATACAAATTTCTGCAAAAACTTGTGTAGAAGGCTCTTCAAACTGAGATGATTTATCTTCCAGTGGCTTTTCTACATTCTCTATCTTGTCAACATTTTGCATGCATTTTTCCTTATTCCCCAAAAAAACTCTCCAATCTTCTCCATAAATCATTTGGAGTGAATTCTTTTGAGTCATCATATACTTGATGGAAAATTTCGGGAGAAATAAAATAGAGGATACATCCTATGGCCATATCTTGTCTATTGAGAAAGTCATTTTTCTCATCGACAGAATCAGGCTCTACTTCCATTTCCATGGTTATTTGGTATAAACCTCTACTTCTGAGAAGATGTAGAATCTTTTGCTTCCACTCCAAATAGTTATGAGGCATGAGAAGTATTATCGGTGAGTAAAACATAAATTCCATCTTTGTTGCGTTCTATAATCTTCAGTACCTGCAAAAAAATTTGGTGTAGTTTTTTCTTAGCAGTCTGTCGGCTCTGATACCATGTAAATGTGTTGAACCTGCATAGAATAGATCTAGCTAGAAAATACTACACACATTTGCAGAGAGAAATTGAGAAAGAAGAAGCAAGATAGAAAGAATGGAAGAATTCTCATTAACCGTATTCCACAC